>JAKCPB010000886.1:0-128514 GCA_021442155.1 Cymbidium sinense
ACTAAGAAATAAACCTTAACCTAAGCATAAACCTAAAAAATAAACAAAAATAAAAAGCCTATACTAAAATAAATAAACTTAAAATAAATAAACTGAACTAAATGAAAATAAAAATAAAATATATTAAAAATAAATAAAAAATAAACTAAATAAACTAATTAAATCTAAACCTACCAATTTACTTAAATTTAAAAAATTAAAAAAAAAAGAAAAATAAAATTAATAAAAAAACCCCAAACCTAAACCCTAAACCCTAAAACTAATCTTATAGCCTAAACCTACAACCCTGAACCCTAAACCCTAAATCCTAAAACCCCAAACCCTAAACCTAAACAGTAAAGCCTAAAACCTTAAACCCTAAAACCTACAACCCTAAACCCTAAAGCCTAAATCCAAACCCTAAACCCTAAAGCCTAAATCCTAAACCACAAACCCTAAACCCTAAAACCTAAAAACCTAAACCTAAACTATATAAAACCTAAAAATAAAATAAATAATAAAACTTAAACTTGAATAAAATAAAATAAAATAAAAAATAAAATAAGAACTTCAACTAAAACCAAAACCTATACCTATATCTAAACCTAAATCCTAAACCCTAAACCCTAAAACCTACAACCCTACACCCTAAACCCTGAATCCAAAACCCAAAACCCTAAACCCTAAAACTTAAAAACCTAAACCTAAACTAAATAAAACCTAAAAATAAAATAAATAATAAAACCTAGACATAAACAAAATAAAAAAAATTAAAATTAAATAAAAGTCTAAACTAAAACTTAAACTTAAACCAAAACCTAAATCTAAACCTAAACCTAAAAAATAAAATAAAATAAAAATAAAACTAAAATAAAATAAAATAAATAAATGAATTAAACTACAATAAAAAATAAAAACTTAAATAAAATAAAACCCAAATATAAAATAATAATAATAATAATAATAATAATAATAATAATAATAAACCTAAAATAAAATAAAATAAAAACTAAATAAAACCTAAACCATAAAAATAAAGAAAAAAATAAAACATAAAATAATTAAAAAAAACTTAAACCCTAAACTAAAAAAAAACCCTAAACCTAAAATAAACTAAACCTAAACCCTAAACTAAATAAAATAAGATAAACGAAAAAGAAACCTAAACCTAAACAAAAAAAACCTTAAAATATACCTAAAATAAAAACTTAAAACTTTAACCTAAAAAATAAATCAAAATATAACTAAACTAAAAAAAATAAACATAAACCTAAACCTTAAAAATAAGCTAAAATAAAAATCCTTAACTAAAATAAATAAACTAAAATAAAAAAAAATACTAAATATAATAAATAAACTTAAACTTACTAGTTTACTTAATTATTTTTTAAAAACTCTAAACCCTAAATCATAAATCCTAAATACTAAACCCTAAACCTTAAAACTAACCCTAAAAGCTAAACCCTAAACCCTAAACTTACAACCCTAAACCAACAACCCAAAACCCTAAAAAGCCTTAAACCCTAAACCCTAAACCCTAAACCCAAAACCCTAAAATTAAAAACCCTAAACTCTAAACTAATCATAAACCCTAAAAATACTATACCAGAAGTCTAAACCCTAAACTATAAACTAATCATGAACCCTAAACACCCTAAACCCTAAAGCCTAAATCTTAAACCATAAGCTAGCCCTAAACACTAAGACCTAATCCCTAACCTTAAACCTTAAACCTTAAAACCCTAAACCCTAAACCCTAAATACCTAAAAACATAAACCTAAACCAAATAAAACCTAACATATATATATATATATATATATATATATATATATATATATATATATATATATCTAAATTAAATAAATAAGCAAAATAAAATAAAAAATTAAAATAAAACCTAAAACTAATAAAAATAAAATAAAATAAAATAAATAAAAATTTAAACTTAACTAAAAAATAAAATAAACCTAAGAATAAAAAACCTAAAAAAATAAAATCTAAATGTAAAATAAAAATTAATTAAAAACCTAAACCTAAAAAATAAACTTAAAAATAAAATCTACAAATAAATAAAAACTAAAACCTAAAACCTAAATTAAAATAAAAGTATAAACCTAAAACAAAAATAAATAAATAAAATAAAATTAACCTATACCTAAACTAAAATAAACTTAAAATAAAAATCTAAAACCTAAAAATAAAACTAAAATAAAAACCTAAAATTGAAACCTAAAAAAAATACTTAAACCTAAAATAAACTAAAACTAAAAAATAAACCTAAACTAAAATCTAGACCTGAAAAATAAACTAAAATAAAATACTTAGAATAAAATAAAATAACCTAAAATAAATAAACTAAATAAAATAAGAAATAAAGAAAAACCTAAATAAAAAAAAAATATATAAGTAAACTAAAATATATAAAAAATAAATAAATTGAATATACTAAATAAATCTAAACCTACCGATTTACTTAATTTAGAAAAAGAAAAAAAATTAAACCTTAAATCGTAAATCCTAAACCCTAAACCCTAAAAAATATTAAACCCTAAAAGATTAAACACTAAAGAACAGTCGATCCATTCTGTTGCTTATGGAACTATTTCTTTATAGTAGAGATGGTTCTAGTTATATAGGGTTTTTGATTTGCTCTATGTGTGCTCATTTTTTATCTATGTCATCATTTGTGTCTTAGAAAACTTTGTGTGTTACTCTGTTGATGAAATCAGAAAGTAGAAATGTGGAATATGAATTTATTCTCTGAAAAAAAATAAAAACCCAAAACCCTAAACTAAAACCTAAATCCTAGACCTCAAACCTAAACCCTAAACCATAAAAACCCTAAACCTTAAAACCCTAAACTGTAAACCCTAAATTGAAATCGTAAACCCAAAACCCTAAAAACTAAACAGTAAACCCCGAACCCTAAACCCTAAACCCTAAACCCTCAACTAACCCTAAACCATAAACCCTAAACTCTAAACCTTAAAAAGTTTAAAACCTAAACCTAAACTAAGTAAATCCTAAAAATAAAAAAAAAAAACCAAAACCAAAATAAAATAAAATAAAAACCTAAACTTAAACCTAAACCTAAACCTAAACCCAAACTTAAAAGGAAAATGAAATAAAAAATTAAAACTAAAATAAAATAAAATAAATAATAAACTAATGTAAAAAAAATAAAAAAAACCTAAATAAAATAAAACTAAACCTAAAATAAAATAAAATAAAACTAAATATAAATTTAAACCTAAAAAATAAACTATAAACTAAACCTTAAACTAAATAAAAAATAAATCCTAAACCCTAAACTAAAAAAAAACCTAAACTAAAAAAAAAATAAAATAAAAATAAACCTCAACTAAAATAAACTAAACTAAAATAAATAAAACCTAAACCAAAACCTAAAATAAAGTAAACCTAAACCTAAACCTAAACCCTAAATAAAATAAAATGAACTAAAAATAAACTTAAACTTAAACTAAAAAATAAAACCTAAAATTAAAACTAAAATAAAAACCTAAAACCTTAACCTAAAAAAATAAAATGAAAACCTAAACCTAAACCTAAAAATAAAAAATAAAACCTAAGCTAAAAAAATGAAAATAAAAATAAAACTAAACTTAAAAATAAAACTAAACCTAAACCTAAACCTAAAAAATTAACTAAAGTAAAAAACATAAACTAAAATAAATAAAACTAAAATAATTAAACTAGACTAAATAAAAATGAACTTAAACTAAAATATAAATAAAAATTAAATTAAACTAAATAAACCTAAACCTACCAGTTTACTTAATTAAAAAAAACCCATAAACCCTAAACTAAACCTAACCATCCTAAACCCAAAACCTTAAAACCCCAAAGCTTACACCTTAAACCTTAAGCCCTAATCTCTAAAACCCTAATCCCTAAATCGTAAAACTTAAATCCTAAACCGTAAACCCTAAATCCTACAACCCTAAACCCTAAACCCTAAACCCCAAATCCTAAACCCTAAACACTAAATCGTAAAAACCTAAAATCCTAAAAGCCTAAACCTAAACAAAATAAAACCTAAAAATAAAATAAATAAATTACCCAAAACAAAAATAAAATAATATAAAAACCTAAACTAAAACCTAAACCTAAAAATAAAAAATAAAATTAAATTAAAATAAAAAACTAAAATAAAATAAAACAAATAAAACCTAAACTAAACTAAAATAAAATAAACCTAAAATAAAAAAAAATAAAACCTAAAAAACTAAAATAAAAGACATATAAAATAAAATAAATACTAAAAAAACCTAAATGAAAAAATTAAACCTAAAAATAAATAAAAATAAAACCTATACCCTAAAATAAAAAAAAATCCTAAACCTAAAATAAAGAAAATAAAATAAACCTAATCATAAACTAAAATTAAATAAATAAAACCTAAACCTAAACCTAAACCTAAAATAAACTTAACCAAAACTCTAATCTAAATAAAATAAAAATATACCTAAACCTAAACTAAACAAAAAATCCTAAAAATAAACCTAAAATAAAAGCCCAAAACTTAAACCTAAAAAATAAATAAAAACATAAACCTAAACCTAAAAATAAAAAATAAAACCTAAACCTAAAAATTAAAATTAAAATACAACTAACCAAAAAAAATTCATAAACATAAACCTAACCTAAAAAAATAAACTAAAATAAAAACCTAAACTAAGATAAATAAACCTAAAATAAATAAACTAAACTAAATAAAAAAAAATTAAACCTAAATAAAAATAAAAAAACAAAATAAATTAAAATAAAGAAAAAATAATCTAAATAAACTAAATCTACCGGTTTACTTAATTTTTTTTTTTTAAAACCTAAACCATAATCCCTAAATGCTAAACTATAAATCTGAAACCCTAAATCCTAAACCCTAAATAATAAAACTAACCCTAAAACCTAAACCTTAAAAAACCCTAAACCCTAAACCCTAAAACCCTGAACCCTAAACCTAACCTTAAGCCTTATACCTTAAAAGAATAAATCCTAAAACCCTAAACCATAAACCCTAAAACCAAAGCACGAAACCCTAGACCATAATCCTAAACCTAAAATAGCTAAATAAATTAAACAATAAACCTAAACCCTATGAATGGGAAGAACCTTGACGGTAGGAACGTCACTGTCAACCAAGCTAGTCTAGATTTAAGGAGGCGAAGGAGGAAGTGATTATGTGGTGGTGGGGATCTGAGGTTCTGAGATATGGAGGTGGTGGTCAGTAGTGGTGGTTATGGTGGAGGATCAATGTAGGTTATAGTATGGTCATGGTGGAGGGAGAATGATATGATGGATTCGCTACTGAGAGGGGGGTGGTTTTGATGGGAATTGGAAAAAATGAAGAACGACCAATCCAATTCGCTTATGAAACTGTCTTCACAGAGAGATGGTTTTACTTATTTAGTGGTTTTGATTTGCTCTATGGTGCTCATTTTATCTATGTCATCTTGTATCTAAAAACTTGGGGTGCTTCTTGATGAAATTGAAAAGAAGAAATGTTGAATCTAAATTTGTTCTCTATTAAAAAACCTTAAACCCTAAACTCTAAACTAAATCTTAAGCCCTAAACTTAAAACTAAAACCTTAAACCCTAAATCTAAACCCTAAACACTAAACCTTAAACCCTAAACCATAAACCCTAAATCCTAAACCCTAAACCTTAAACCCTAAACCCTAAATGCTAAACCCTAAACACTAAACCTCAAACCCTAAACACTAAACCCAAAAACCTAAATCGAACCTTAAACCCTAAACCTTAAACCCTAAACCTAAAACCCTAAACCCTAAACTAAAATTAAAACCTAAACCCTAAACTAAACCTAACCCTAAACCTAACCCTAAACCTGAATAAAGATGTCATTAGGAGTAAATCTAAAAAAATGATCTAATCCTAACATAGTTATGGTAGCTAAAGAAAATGTCTTCAAGAGACTTTCCCTTGACTATTAGAGATTTGAATACCCTAAACCCTAACCCTAAATCATACTATAATACCATATATTATAGTATAATGTATCACCATATATTTGAGCATGTAGTGATGTGTTTTTGGATGTTATAAGATGTTTTGATAGTTTTTGCATATTATGGTATTATGCCCTATAATATATTAATATAAATCATAAAAATATTGATTTAATAAATCAAATGATGAAATTTATTAAATTTGAAGTGGGAATTAGGTTGTAGTACCAAAGGTGTGCTACGCCACTTGTAGTCTAAAAGTAAGATTGTATGTTCAAAATAAATATTATATGTAGCATAGTATAACATCATACATCAAAATATATTATTTTGTACATTTTAAATACTTTCAATATTTAACAATCATGCAGTCGAGCCTACACTAGCCTTATTTATAAAAATGTTGATTTAGAATTTAAAATGGTGGAATTTTGCAAATTCATAATAGATAGAGCATGGCATCATGATATATTATTTAAATTTAAAATATATAAGTGATCAACTAAAATATATAATTTTTATTCTTTAGACTAATATTATAATTATTTATCTTAAGCAATCCCTTGTGATGTCATAAGCAATATAATATAATAAAATATGGTATAGTGTATTATAATATAGGATGCCATAACATAGTGTAGCATCATGCATTATAGCATACTATTATGCATTACTACTTATTTTTTAGCATATTTTAGTTTGTTAAAGTATGATGCAGTAGAGTTTGTACTGGTATAATTCATAAAAATACTGATTTATAGGCTGAGATGGTGGGATTTGGCAAAATTTAAGTTGAGATTTAGGGAACATCATTGGGGATGTGGTATGGTGTCATTTAATCAAAAGAATGGAATTTTATATCCAAAATAAATGTATAATTTTCAACCAAAAGTTTTAAATTTTTTGCTTGAAGTGATTCATTTTATGGTGTAATGTAAAATAATATATATTATATGAAAGCATATTAAAATATAATGTACATAACAATATAACTTCACATATATATGAATGTGGTGGTGTGTTACTAAATGTTCTTGTACATTTTAGTATGTTTTACTTTTGTTTTAATACATTGGGTAAAACTCACTTAAATGATAATTTCAAGTTCCAGATGGAAGAATTTGGCTAAATTCATGACTCACACCAATAAGTGCCACCAAAATTAAGCAATTTTGTACCATTCATACCAGAAAAAATAATAATTTTACATCCAAAATGAACATTATTCATATTTTGAGAAAATTTTGTTATTTGTTCCTTATATGTGATTCTAATGAGGTGTAATGTTAGACAATATATTATATTATAACAAATTATAATATAACATCATATATTATAATCTAATATAGTGTGTTAATTCACACTATAATATGTTTAGCATGATATTGTATAGTTAGTTTGAGCTTGCACCATCACAAATCATAAAATGTTAATTACAATGTAAAGATGATGTAATTTGAACGAACACATTGTTAGGCTTTTGGTTGAAGTATTAAAGGTGTGCATAAGAGAAGAAATAAGATTTGATGAGAATTTCCATGTCAAGGACATGGAGGGAGATCCGCTAGGAGATCACACACATTGGACGTAACATGTGAGGGTCTATGTGGGGGCATAAGAAGAAAATGGGATAAGGTTGAATTTGATTTGATTATATGATCTATGGAAAGAAGATCCACTAGGATAAGAATCTATAATACACGGGATTAAGATCAATTGACTTTAATTTGTTTTGTTTTAATTGATGTGGAGGCATATCAGACATATAGGGGTGATTCCTCCGGGATCGTATATGAACCTTCCACTGGAAGCAAGTTTGGCTATCAGATTGGGATTAGAGTTTGATTTCATAGATTTGTTTGGGGATGTATCCACGGGATAAGAGTTTATTTGAATTTCTTTATTTAGACTCTACTGGGAGTTGGATTTTTAATCCACTAGGTTGGTTTTGAATTTGAATTTGCTTGACTTGTTTATATATGATTTAGGGCACTGGGAGAAGGTGTGATTTAACTCCAGGAAAATCATAATGGGTTTAATTTAATTTGAGTTAATGTATGGACCTATCGGTGTGATGGACCCACGAGATGGGGCTACAGCCTCGACCTACCTGTTTACAAAATCCAAAGGGATAGTCTACCAATGTAGAGCTAGCCAACCTAAGGGGTTGCCTTTAGTAAATGATTGTTCTAGGAAGAAGGCATAGCATACTTACATCTTCCAAAGTGGAACAACCTTGACCTATGAATGTACAATAAATTGAACGACTGGGTGACTACTTAGTGAATGTCGCAGGGGACTTATGTCAACTCAAAAGTAGTTAGGATTAATTTTAGCATAATTTCATTAGATTTGATATGATTTATTTGGTTTAATTTGATTTCAAATTAAGGGCATATTCACTGGGGATGTGAGTTAGGTCAAATTTGCTAGAATTAATTTATGGATGATGTCAGTGTATGATGGACCAACTTAGTGGGGCTATATTGGACTTGTCCTATCTTAGATTTACAAATCCAAAAGGATAGTCTACTGGCCATGGGGTAGAGCTAGCCAACCTATGGGGTTGCCTTTGTGCAACCTATGCTAGAAGAAGACATAGGACTTACATCTTAAAAGTGGAACAACGGGTGACTTGTTGGTAGCAACAAATCAAACTTGACTTAACCTTGAGTGAATGTCTGGGGACTTATATCAACTCAAGAATAGTCAGATTCATGTGGGAGTTTTAACACCGCCTAAAGATAGAATACTTGCTTGGGAAAAGGTCCCACTAGGGGTGTCTTCCTAATCCACAAGTGAATATATATTTTGTTTATATCTTTGTGTGGACCCTGTATGTGTGTGAGGGACCACAATGAGAAGGGGATATGTCAGCCTTGACCTATCTCAAATTTATTGGACCAAGGGAGAATCAACACATGATGGATTCTCCAACCACAAGTGGTTACTAGAAAGGGAACTCTAATCCAATAGTAACCCGATTAGTGTCTAAATGTGGTCGCAAAAGAAGCGATCCAAATATAGTGACCACAGGAGGTGCTAGTGTTATCTTGAAATTGGAAAACCTATGTACAAAGGGCTAATTCAAGGAGAAAGCATAAACTTACATCTCCATGAGTGGTCTATCTAAGTGTGAGAACCAACCAACCTAAGGTGTATCCTTAGTATAGTGAGAACCAACCAACCTAAGGTGCACAATGTGCAATAATCAATCTAAAGCATGTAGCTTACAACTTTGAAGTGGAATGACATCGGATAGTATCGTCGAAGATAGATACTATGACCTATAATTACTGCGGGAGCCTCGAGAAGGACTAGACTAAGACTTGAAGCAGTCAAGAGAGAAGGAGCCACTTGGGGACTTATCCTAAACCTCAAATATATGCGGCCCAATTAGTGCATGAAGGCTAATCCAAGAAGAAAGTGCAATAGGCTCACATCCTTTTAAACAAAGACAACATGAGGTAGCTTACTGGCCATGCAATAAGGCCTACCAAACTAAGGAAGTCGATGTCAAAGGGCCAAGTAAGGAAAGAAAGCATAGCAGACTTACATCTTCCAAAGCAAGAACACCATTGGGGTGACACACTAGCAAGGTGGCACATTATCCCGAACTAGAGAATCTATTGAGTGAGTGCCGCTAGGGCAGAGCGCCTTGAGATAAAAAATATGGGTTTGTTTTATTTGTTTGTGTTTAGTTTGTTTTTGTGTTGTGTTGATGAAGGAGAGGACACCGCTCGGGTTCTTTACACCTACCCAAAACACATCATGGCGGATTTATAAACATGAATACTTTCAACATGGAACAGATTGAATTCAAAATAGAATTCTCATTGATGATAATTATTTTCAAACATGATTTATAATATTTCTTTAAGTAGAGCCCATTGATTGGAAGCATTGGCTCCCCTTATGATTAATAACATGATAAGATCCTCCTAGTAGGCCTTCTATGGAAAAAGGGCTTTCCCAAGTGGTTCAAACTTACCTCCCATCTTACAAATGCAACAATGGTCCCTCAAAAAAATAAGCTCTCCCACTTGAAAAGCTCAAGGATGGACCAACTTGTTGTGAGCTTGAATCATTTTAGTACAAGTCAAGGTTTTGGCATGCAGCTCTCTCTCCAAACCTTGAAGCTCTTCTAATCTTAGCGCATTCTACTCTATTGTGATCTTGAACCCCCACTATCCTTAGTGATGGGAGTTAGACTTCTAATGGTAGAAGGCCGACCCATACACTAAAGAGAAAGGAGTAGATTGAGTTGGAGTTCTATATGTGAGCGGAGACAACAAAGCTTCAACTAACTACTCGTTTCACTATCACTCTTTATTGTAGAGTGTCTTCTTTAGTATTTAGATGAGAGTTTTATTGAAGGCTTCTACTAAGTCATTTTCCCTCAGGTAGCTGATGGTATAATATCTCCAATCTATCTTGTGTCTTTCAGCAAAGTTGTTGATCTCGGTGCTCTTGAAAGTAGTACCATTATAAGATATAATTCATTGAGGCACTCCAAAGCTATATACGATATGGTTCCTAAAAAACTGGAGCACATGCTGAGCTATCACCTCTCTGAGTTGAATTACTTTTGCCCATTTAGAAAAGTAGTCAGTAGCAGCTAAGTTGAACCGATGAATCTTGGAAGAAGGATGATCAATTGGACCCACTATGTCGATACCCCAACACTCGAATGGCCATGAGGCCAATGTAGGATGTAGAATGTTGGGTGGTTTATGTAGGACCACACTGTGTATTTGACATTGGTGGCTTCACCTAGAAGTATCCATGCAATCTTTGATGATCGATAAGAGTATCTAGTCTTTGATCTTAACTTTCATCTTCGTGGTCTACATAATCAGTGTACCTCGCCATGATCTGGGCTTCATGCTTGTCTAAAAATGTAACCACATATGATCAAAAGAAAATCAGTACAAGACACCATCCACATAACTGTAAGAAAGTGCTATCTACTTCATCTAATGAGCTTGGGACTTCTCTTGAGGTATTTTACCTTTATTTAGGTAATCCATGAATGTTTTTCTCCAATCTAACTCCTCATCCTTCTTGGCAATAGAAACCTCCCCTTCAAGAGAGTACTTTTTGATGAGTTCAATATCAATTAAAGATGAGACTTGTCTATTTGTACATTTATTGATATGGACTCATTTTTCAACAAGTCCTTGAAAGCTTGGCTAAAGTATACGCTATGGAATTTTCTCCATGAGGAATCTTATAAATGGTAACCACTTGGATTTGGGCTAACAACTCCATGGTGTAGTGGTAGTGTTTCTATAACTTTATAGGACCTAGTGATTTGGTTGATAATTAGTTGAGAATCCCAAGATGTTGATGTTTTGGATTCTTGGAGTAACGCTAACTCATAAATTAGAGCCTCCTATTCAACTTCATTGTTGGTACAAGGATTAGATATGATGATATTACCTCAAATCATAAGAGACAACTATGTGTCAAAAGCAAGAAATGCTAGCTTGTCCTTTCACCGCATGGATGGAAATGAAGGTATGTCAAGTGAGAGGATCATGGATCCATGCAAATCATCGGGATAGCACCCTCATGAGATACGTAGTGGATTGATCCTAGAGATTAAGTTCACCTTACGAGAAGCATGTAGTGTAGTTTTGGGATGCAAAGATTAAAGCTGCAATGCTTCTCAATGGTGGAAAATTAGCCTTAGTAGAGATTAGATGACCGCTGAGGTAGTAGAGTTTGTTTTCATTTGCTTCATCATTAGCATGGGCCAACAAAGCACCAATGGAGTCATCTAATGCATTAATGTAAAGTATGATGCCATGAGATATGCTAGAACCAAGTCATCGTAATGCTTGATGTCTTTGAAGGCATGCTCATACTTATCATCCCACTTGAACTTGGCATCCTTTTGACAAGTCGAGAATCTTAAAATCTTCCCGATAGGTTGGATATAAAGTTTCTTGATACTAATGAATCTCAGTTGAGTTAAACTTTTGGGGTGGCATTTCTAATATCGCCTTGATCTTCTCCGGATCGATTTCGATTCCTTGGACTTAGAAAGAAAACCCAAGGAATTTTCTTGAAGATACTCCGAATGCACACTTTAGGCAGTTAATTTAAGGTCAAATTATTTTAACTATTCGGAAACTACTCTCAAGTCAAAGAGATGGCCTTCCTTTTCTACTTTTGACACGAGATTAACCACATAACACTCGACTTGATGAATGAGTTCGTCGAAGATTCAAGTCTACAGTAAAATAAAAATCAAAACTAAAACCTAAATTTAAAACTAAAAATAAATTAAAGTAAATTAAAATAAACTAACATAAAATAAATAAAAACCTAAACTAAACTTAAAAATAAAATAAACCTAATAATAAAAAACCTAAATAAAATAAAAACAATCATAAATAAAAAAATAAAATAAACCTAAAATAAACCCATAAAATAAAATAAAAAAACTAAATAAAACAAACCCAAAAAATAAACCTAAAACAAAAAAATAAAACTTAAACCTCAACTAAAACAAACTAAACCTAAAATAAAAAAATAAACAAAATAAAATAAACCTAAACCTAAACTAAAATAAAAAAAAATTAAAATAAATAAACCTAAACTTAAACTAAACTAAATAAAATAAAATAAACTAAAAATAAACCTAAACCTAAACTAAAATAAAACCTAAAATAAACCCAAAATAAAAGCCTAAACCTAAACCTAAAAAAAATAAAATAAAACCTAAACCCTCTAAAAAAATAAAAAAAATAAAAACTAAACTAAGAATAAAATAAAATAAACTCAACTAAAAATAAACCAAAACATAAACATAAACCCAAAAAATAAACTAAATTAAAATAAACTAAAATAAATAAACAAACTAAATAAAATAAATAAACCCAAATAAAATAAAATAAAATAAATAAATAAACCTAGACCTACTAGTTTACTTAATTAAAAAAACCACCTAAACCTTAAATCCTAAACCGACAACCCTAAACCTACAACCCTAAACCCTAAACCATTAAAAACCCGAAAACCTAAACTAAATAAACTTAAACCTATCATTATTAATTTTAAAAAATCCTAAACCCTAAACCCAAAAAATAACCCTAAACTTAAACCTACAATAAATTAATTAAACCCTAAATCCTAAGCCCTAAAAGACCCTAAACCCTAAACCTTAAAACCTAAACACTAATCCTTAACCCTAAACCCTAAAACCCGAAACCCTTAACCCTACACCGTGAACCCTATATGCTAAACCCTAAACCCTAACCCTAAACCCCAAATGCTAAACCTAAACCTAAAGTAACTAATTAAATTAAAAAATAAACCTAAACCCTAAAACCTAATAAACTTAAACCAAAACCTAAACCTTAAAAATGGGCATAACCTTGATGACAAGAACATCACCATCAACCAGGTTTAATCTAGATGGGTAACCGAGGTAGTGATGCAATGGTGGATGATCTAGAGGTCCTGGATATGGAGGTGGTCAAAGTGTGGTTATGGAAGTGAGAGGTTATAATCATGGTGGAGGAGAGAGAGGTCGGATATGATGGTGGATCCCATTACTTGAGATCAGTGGTATGGGAATAGAAACCAAAATCAATTTAATCCATCTGTATAAATACTCTTTCCAGAGATGGTTCATTTTATCTAGGGTTTTCAATTTGCTCTATGTGCTCATTTTTTATCTATGTCGTCTTGTGTCTTAGAAAACTTGGTGTGTTACTTGGTTGATGAAATCAAAAGAATAAATGTTGAATCTAATTTGGTCCCTACTAAAAAAAATAAAAAATCTAAACCCTAAACTAAAACATGAACTAAACCTAAAACTAAAAAATAAACTAAATAAAATCCCTAAACCCTAAATAAACTTAAATAAAATAAACTAAAAAAAATAAACCATAAACCCTAAACTAAAACATTACACCATAAACCTAAACCCTAATAAAATAAACCTAATAATAAACCTAAACTAAACCCTAAACCCTAAAAAACCTAAACCCTAAACTAAATAAACTAAACCTAAATACTAAAAAAACCTAAAACCATAACCTAAACCCTAAACCCTAAATCAAACCCTAAACCCTAATCCTTAACCCAAAAAAAACCAAAAAATAAACCCTAAAAAAATTCTAAACCCTAAAATACACCTAAATAAATCTAAACCTAAACCCCAAACCCTAAACCTAAACATAAGTAACTAAATAAATTAAAAATAAACCTAAACCCTAAAACCTAAAACTAAACCTAAACTAAACCTAAGATTGGCATAACCACTGAAAGTCACCTCAACTAGGCTCAGCCTAAAGGCAAATAGGCAAAAATAGTGGTGGAAAGCTAGGTATGGTGGTCCAGCAGGGTTATTAAAGGTTACAAATATGGTGGTAGGGAGAATGTGGATATTATCCAACTACTGAGATAGTGGTTTCTAAATTGGAGAAACTAAGAATGGCGATCCATCTACTTATGAAACTGTGTCTTTATAGTAGAGATGGTTCTATTATCATTTTATTTGCTCATGCGTCTCATTTTTTATCTATGTCATCACTTGTGTCTTATAAAACTTGGTGTGTTACTTGGTTGATGAAATTGAAAAGAATAAATGTTGAATCAATTTGTTCTCTAAAAAATGTAAACCCCTACACCCTAAACCCCAAACCCTAAACCCTAAACCTAAACCCTAAACCCTAAACCTAAACCCTAAATAAAACCTAAAACCCTAAACCCTAAACTTAAACCCAAACCTAAACCCTAAACTCAAAACCCTAACTAACCTAAAACCTAAACCTAAAACCTAAAACCTAAACTAAACCTAACAAAATAAAACCTAAAATAAAATAAATAAAAAATCTAAACCAAAATAAAATAAAAAAAAATAAAAAAAATAAAACCTAAACTAAAACCTAAACTAAATCTAAACCTAAAGAAAATAAAATAAAATAATAAAACTAAAATATAAATAAAATTAAACTAAATTAAAATAAAACCTAAATAAAATAAAACTAAACCTAAAATAAAACCAAAAACCATAAATAAACCCTAAAACCATAAATCCTAAAACCTAAACCTTAAACCCTAAACCTAAAACCCTAAAAAAACCCTAAACTCTAAATCAATAAACCTAGATAATGTTTTATTCAAAAAGCCTAACCCTAAATCCTAAACCTAAACCCTAAACCCTAAACTAACCCTAAAACCCTAACCCTAAACCTACAACCATAAACCTAAACCCTAAACCCTAAAATGAAAACCCTAAACCTAAATAAAACCCTAAACCCAAACCTAAACAATTTAACCCTAAACCCTAAAAGCATAACTCTAACCTAAACCATAAACCTACACTATGAACCCTAAACCTAAATAAACCCTAAACCTAAAACCCTAAACTAACCTAAATGTTAAATTTTAAACTAAACCTAAACCTTAAACCATAATCCTTAACAAAAAGCATAACCAAAACAAACCTAAACCCTAAACCCTATCCTAACCCTAAACCTAAAAGCATGACCTAAATCTAAACCCTAAACCCTACACTAAACCCTAAACCTAAACCCTAAACCCCAAACCCTAAACCTAAATGTAAAGTAACTAAATAAATGATAAATAAACCTAAACCTAAAACCAATAAACTTAAACCTAAACTAAACCTAAGATTGGGCATAACCTTGATGATGGTGAACACCGCCAACTAGCTCGCCTAGAGGGTGGAGCGAAGGTGGAGGCGTGGATCATCAGTGGTGGAGGGGAGCTGGGTGGATATGGTGGTGGTCCAAGTGGTGGTTATTAAGTGATGGGTTTTATGGTGGTGGTGAGGGAGAGATGGGATATTATGGTGGATCCAACTGAGAGGCCATGAGTGGTTGATGGAACTGAGAAACAAGAATGGTCGATCCGATTTGCTATGAAACTGTCTTTATAGTAGAGGGTTCTAGTTATCTAGGTTTTTGATTTGCTCTATGCCTCATTTTTATATATGTCATCACTTGTGTCTTATAAAACCGGTGTGTTACTTGGTTGATGAAATTGAAAAGAATAAATGTTGAATTTGTTCTCTGAAAAAAAATGTAAATAAATTATAAAAAAACCCTAAACTCTAAACAAAACCTAAACCCTAAACCCTAAACCCTAAACTAAAACCCTAAACCCTATACCACAAAAAAAACTCCTAAAACCAAAACCCTAAAACCCAAAAAACCCTAAACTCTAAACCCCAAACCTAAACCCTAAACCCAAACCCTAAAACCCAAACAAAACCCAAAAAACCCTAAACCTAAACCCTAATCTAAAAGTTAAACTAAACAAAATAAACCTAAATAAATAAATAAAAAATCTAAACCAAAAATAAAATAAAAAATAAAAAAAATAAAACCTAAACTAAACCTAAACCTAAATAAAATAAAATAAAATAAAACTAATAAAATAAATAAATAAAACCTAAACTAAATTAAAAAAATAAAACCTAAATAAAATAAAACTAAACCTAAAATAAAACACATAACCCAATAAAACTAAACCATAAATCTAAAACCTAAACCTAAACCCTAAACCTAAAAAAATAAAACCCTAAATAAACCCTAAACTAAATAAACAAATAAACCTAAATCATCATTTCTAAAAAAAAAGACTAACCTAAACTAACTAAATCCCTAAACCAAACTAACCTAAAACCAACCTAAAACCTAAACTATAAACCTAAACCCTAAACTAAACCCTAAATCTTAAATGCTAAAACCTAAACCCTAAATCCTAACCCTAAACATAATCCTAAACCCTAAAAGCATAGACCCTAAAACACTAAACCCTAAAACCCTACACTATGCTAAACCCCATTAAACCCTAAACCTAAACTAAAACCTAAATATTAAATGTTAAAATGCCTTAAACCCTAAACCCTAAACTAAAACCCTAATCCTAACTACCTAAAGCATCTAAAATCCTAAACTAAACCTACAAACCTAAATCTTAAACCCTAAACCCTAAAATCCCTAAACCTAAACACCAAACCCAAACCTAAATCTAAGTAACTAAATAAATTAAAAATAAACTTAAATAATAAAACCTAATAAACTTAAAAACCTAAACCCTAAGAATGGAAGAACCTTGATGGTAAACATCACCTCAACTAAGCTCCATATGGCGGTGGCGGAGGCGATCATCACATGGTGGAGGGGTATCTGGAGGTGGATATGGAGGTGGTCGAGTGGAAGCTGAGGGTTATAGCCATGGTGGTGGCGAGGGAGAGATCGGGATATGATGGTGGATCCCACTGAGAGGTGAGTGGTTCTATGGGAACTGGAGAAACCGAAAAGAATGGCCAATTCGAGCTTATGAAACTGTCTTTATTAGAAAGTTCTAGTTATCTAGGGTTTTGATTTGCTCTATGCATGCTCATTTTTATCTATGTCATCGCATGTGTCTTAGAAAACTTGGTGTGTTACTTGGTTAATGAATAAAAGAATAAATGTTGAATCTTAATTTGTTCTCTATTAAAAAACCAAAACCCTAAACCTAAACTAAAACTAACCCTAGACCTAAAACCTAAACCATACCCAAACCTAATCATGAAAACCCTAAACCAAACCCTAAACTCTACACCCTAAAACCTAAGATCTAAAATTTACCTAAACCTAAACCCTAAAAAAGCTAAAAAACATAAACCAACTCTAAATAAAAAAATAAAAATAAAATAAATAAATAAACCTAAAACTAAAATAAAGTAAAAAAAATAAAATAAAATCCTAAACTAAAATGTAAACCTAAACCTAAACCTAAACCTAAAAAGAATATAAAAAAAACTAAACTACAATAAAATAAAATAAAAAACCTAAACTAAACAAAAAATAAATAACCTAAATAAAATAAAAACTAAGCCTAAAATAAAATTAAAATAAACTAAAATAAAACCCTAAACTATAAACCCTAAACCCTAAATCCTAAACCCTAAACCTTAAACCCTAAATCCTAAACCCTAAACCCTAAACCCTAAACCCTAAACCCTAAACCCTAAAAAAACCCTAAATCATAAACCCTAAAAAAAACCCTAAACCATAAATCTAAAACCAAAATAAACTAAAACCTAAACTACTACTTTGCTAAAAAAACCTATACCCTAAATCCTAAACCCTAAACTTTAAATGCTAAACCCTAAACCTATAACCTAAACCCTAAACCCTAAATTTTAAACCTAAAACCATAAATCTAAACCTAAACCTATACCCAAATCCTAACCCTTAACCCTAACCCTAAGCATAAACCCTAAAACCCTAAAATCCTAAACCCTAAACCCTAACCCTAAACCCTAAACCCTAAACACTAAAAAAATAAACCTAAACCCTAAACCATTAACATAAATTGAAACCTAAACCCTAAGAATGGGAAGAACCTTGATGACAAGAACATCACCATCAACCAGGCTCACTCTAGATCTAGCATTGGAGGCAAAGGCGAGGCGATTATCGAATGGGGGAGGGGACTGGAGGTCCTGGATATGGAGGTGATGGTGAGTAGTGTGGTGGTGAGGTAGAGTCATGGTGGTGGCGGAGAGATCGGGGATATGATGGTGGATCCCACACTGAGAACGTGGTTCTAATGGGAACTAAAGAAACCAAAGAATATCTAATTTCCACTATGAAACATTTATTATAGAGATGATTCTAGTTATTTAGGGTTTTGATTTGCTCTAATGATCATTTTTTATCTATGTCACTTGTGTCTTAAAAATTTGGTGTGTTACTTGGTTGAAGAAATCAAAAGAATAAATGTTGAATCAATTTGTTCTAATAAAACCAAAACCCTAAAATCTAAACTAAAACCCTAAACCCTAAACCTAAACCATAAAACCCTAAACCTAAAACAAAAAATTAAACCCAAACCCTAAACCCAAACCCCTAAAACCTAAATAAACCTAAACCCAAACCCTAACTAACAAACCTTAAACCCTAACCCTTAAAAAGCTGAAAACCTAAACCTAAATTAACTAAAACCTAAAATAAAATAAATAAAAAAACATAAACCAAAAATAAAGTAAATAAAATAAAATAAAATAAAACCTAAACCTAAACCTAATCCTAAACAAACCTAAAAAAAGAATAAAACTAAACTAAAAAAATAAATAAAACCTAAACTAAACTAAAAAATATAAAACTTAAATAAAATAAAACTAAACCAAAATAAAAAATAATAACCCAAAATAAAATAAATAAAAACCTAAACTTAAAAAAATAAACCTAAAAATAAATAAAAAAAAATAAAACCAAACCCTAAACTAAAACCAAACTAAACCTAAAATAAAAAACAAAATAAACCTAAACTAAACTAAATAAATAAAACCTAAACCTAAACTAAAATAAACTAAACCTAATCTAAACCCTAAATAAAATATAATAAACTAAAATAAACCTAAACCTAAACAAAAAAAATAATACCCAAAATAAATTAAAAGAAAATAAAACCTAAACCTAAACCTAAGAAAAATAAAATAATAACCTAAACATAAACATAAAAATAAAAAAAACTAAACCTAAACCTAAAATATAAAATAAAAATAAAACTAAAGTAAACAATAAACCTAAACCTAAACCTAAAAATTAAACAAAAATAAATAACCCTAAAATAAATAAACTAAACTAAATAAAAATAAAAGTAAACCTAAATAATAATAAATAATAATAAAATAAAAATATTTAAATAAATTAAATAAACAAAACCTATTTACATAATTTTAAAAAAATTAAAAAATTAAAAATTTAAAAAATTAAAAAAACAAAAAAAAACATACAACCCTAAACCCCAAACCTAAACCCAACTAAACCCTAAACCATAAACCCTAACCCTAAACCCTAAACCCTAAACCCTAAACCCTAAACCTACAACCCTAAAACCTACAACCCTAAATTATAAACCCTAAACCTTAAAACCTAAACCCTAAACCCCAAAAATCTAAACCTAACCTAAGTAATACCTAAAAATAAAATAAATAAAAAGACCTAATCTTAAAAAAAAATAGAATAAAATAAAATAAAACCCTAAACTAAAACCAAACCTAAACCTCAACTAAAATAAAATAAAAAATAAAACTAAAAAAAATAAAATAAGGAAAAAAACTTAAACTAAACTAAAAATAAAATAAAAAAAAAAATATGAAGCCTAAATAAATTAAAAACTAGATGTAAAATAAAAATAAAATAAACCTAAAATAAAATAAAATAAAAACCAAATAAAACCTAAACCTAAAAAAATAAATCAAAAAATACATAAAAAATAAAACCTAGACCCTAAACTAAAAAAAAAACTAAATCTTAAAATAATAAAATAAAACAAATCTAAAAACTAAAAAACTAAACTAAAAATATAAATACTAAACCTAAATCCAAAATAAGATAAAATAAAATAAACTAAAACCTAAACTAAATTAAAAAATAAAACCTAAAATAAACCTAAAATAAAAACCAACCTAAATATAAATATAAAAAACAAAAACTAAACCTAAACCTAAAAAAACCTAAACAAAAAATTAAAAAAAAATAAACTAAACCTAAAAAATAAAAAAAAACTAAACCTAAAATAATAAATATAAAATAAATAAACCAAACTAAATAAATAAAAAAATAAACCCAAATAAAAATAAAAATAAATAAACTAAAATAAATAAAATATAAACTATATAAACTAAATAAACCTAAACCTATGTTAATTATTTTATTAAAAACTAAACCCTAAACCCTAAACACTAAACCCTAAACCTAAAACCAACCATAAACCTAAACTACAACCTAAACCTTAAAACCCTAAAACCCAAACCCAAAATCCCTAAACCAAACTAAACCCTAACTGAATAACTAAACCCCTAAACCCTAAACCCCAAAACCATAAACCTAAAACCTAAACCCTAATCCCTAAACCAACCCTAATCCTAAAACCCTAAATAAAATAAAATAAAACTAACTAAAATAAAATAAACCAAAAAAAATAAACTAAATAAAAAGCCTAAAATAAAATAAATAAACTTAAAATAAATAAACTAAACTAAATAAAAAGAAAAATAAACTTAAATATAAATAAATAATAAAATAAACTCAAATGAACTCAAATAAATAAAAAATAAACTAAATAACCTTAAAAATGTTGATTTACTTAATTAAAAAACATTAAACCCTAAATCCTAACCCTAAACTCTAAACCTTAAAACTAACCCTAAACCTTAAACCCTAAACCTATAACCCTAAAACTACAACCCTAAACCCCAAAACCCTATAACCTAAACCTAAACCCTAAACCCCTAAACATTAAACCCAAGCTAAACCCTAAACCCTAAAAATCTAAACCCTAAACCTAAAATACTAAACCCTAAACTCTAAAACCTACAACCTTAAACCTAAACCCCAAACCCTAAACCCAAACACTAAACTCTAAACTTTCCATAAACCCTAAGAATGGGAAAACTTTAACTAGAACATCACCATCAACTAGGCTTAGTAGACTATGGAGAGGGCAAAATTCTAAAGTGGTGGAGAATCTTGAGGTGTTGGTGGATATGGAGGTGGTGGTTAAGTAGTGGTTATGGAGGCTAGAGTGAGGAGGTTACAACTTGGTGGAGAGGAGATCATGGATATGATGATGATCCCACTACTGAGATGGTGGTTTTGATGGAAACTAGAATCTCTCTATGAGTGCTCATTTTTTATCTATGTCATCTTTTGTCTCATAGAATACTTGGGTGCTACTTGGTTGATGAAATTGAAAAGAAAAATGTTGAATATGAATTTATTTTATGTTAAATAAACCCTAACCCTAAATCCTAAACTAAAACATAAACCCTAAACCTAAAACCAAGACCCTATACCCTAAACACTAAACCCTAAACCATAAACCCAAAACCCTAAAACCTAAATAATAAACCATAAACCCTAAAGCCTAAACACTAAACCTAAACCCCTAAACCTAAACCCAAAACCAAAAACCCTAAAATCCTAAACCCTAAACCTTAAACCCTAAACCCTAAAATAATAAACCTTAAACCCTAAAACCTAAAACACAAAATCCTAAACCCCAAACCCCAAATAAATAAAATCCTAAACCCTAGTTAACAAATCCTAAACCTTGAATAAAGATGTCATTAAGATTAGATCTAAAGAATGACCTAATCTTAACATAGTTGTAAAGAAAAAATGTATTCAAGAGACTTTCACTTGAATTAGAGATTTGAATACCCTAAACCCCTTATCCTAAATCATATTATAATATCTATATTATAGTATAATGTAGCATCATAATTTAGCATGTAGTGATGTATTTAGATGTTATAAGATATATTGAAATGTTTTAGTATATTATGGTATTGTGTCATCTATATTAATATAAATCATAAAAATATTGATTTAATAAATCAGATGATGAAATTTGATAAACTTGGGAATTAGGTTGTAGTACCAATGGTGTGCTATGCCATAAAAAAGTAAGATTTTATGTTCAAAATAAATATTATATGTTGTAGCATAGTATAGCATCATATATCATAATATATTATTCTATGCATTTTAAATTCTTTTAGTATTTTACAATCATGTAGTCGAGCATACACTAGCATTATTTATAAAAATGCTGATTCAGACTTTAAATGGTGAATTTGGCCAAATTCATAATAGGTAGAGCACATTATAATATAAAGTTTTCAATTTAAAATATGTAAGTGATAAGACTAAAATATATAGTTTTTTTTATTATTTTATGATTTTTCATCTTAAGAATCCCTTATGATGATATGCAATATAATATATAATATAATATGTTATAGTGTATATAACATAGGATGCCATAACATATGTTGGTTCTTTTCTATAGAGAAAAGAAATGACACCACATAGAGTTTAGAATATTTTATTTAGATGATCAAATATGACATTAAGGGATAAACATATTATCTTGAAAGATAAACATAATCTCCTCTAATGGATTCAATCATTTCAATAAAAGACTCTTAATGCTAATGGGTCTTTCGTGTAACCGAGTATTTTCCCCTGAGCTATATTGAAAAGTAGAACAGGGTCAATTTTATCTTGGGATCATGGTTCCTATAAGGCAAGCCTCTATAGATTACATCTTAGAAGGTCTCTTCCAAGAATACTCGATTAAAGAAATAAGTGGTTATTCCTAAAGACAACTAAGGTAGCTTTCAAAGGATTGATTTTGGAAATTCAATTGGAGTGGTCCAAAATGGAGAGAGTTATTTTGAAGAGTCAAATGGAAAAGTGTAGAAATGTATATGATTGGGATGCCCAAACATTTCATCTATCCTATGGTTGAGCTTCAAATTTGGGATTTAATTTTAGAATTCAAGTTATTTTCTTAGAAATCTAGGGCTTAGATTCTAGCAAAGATAAGATTACAAAATGCCTAGGGTTGAAGACTTATTCTAAAGGATGCTTCAAAAACCTAGTCTGTGGTGCTTAACACATGTATGCTCGACCTAATTCTATTCTTGGAATCATTGGCAATTCTCTTCATTTGAAGGAACTAACCTATCCCTGACTCTTTTGGACTTACAACCTGCCTAGAGAAGGCTGCAAGCTAACACCACCTAAAAAAATTTTAAAACCATGAGGCTAAGTCATATGAATGTAAGATGGTTTAACAATTTTAGGAAATAAATCTATGAACTAGACTTACCCCCTAACCCCTAAGATTATATAGGTATGAAGATGTACTAAGTAATGCATATTTTTTAGATTTTATAATTTTCTAACTCAATATTCATTTTATGAGAATACAATTTATGCCTAATGCATAATTAGAAAAGATTATGGGCCAAATAAAGATGTACTTCCACCATAGGCTCTCAAAGGTCAAGCCCAGGTTCTCTAGCAAGGATGGAAGTCCTTCATTGACCAAGAGTGAAATAATATGATTTATGCATGATATTAAAACATCCAGCTAAGGGGTTGCTACATATTTTATCTTGCTTTAATGGCCTAGATTTTATATAAAGATTATGAGTTGTATTTATTTTTATGTTTCATTTATTTAGTTAGAAAATTTAGTTTATCTTATGAGCCTACGTCAAGCATACATCACATCACAAAAAATAGCATAGAAAGAAACCTAAGAAAAGCATTTGTTTATTATCACAAAAATAAATCAAGCTATTAAATTACATAAGATAAAGGCCAATGAAGTACTAGCACATCAAGAAAGAAAATTAGTAAGTTCTTATATAACGGCCTAGAACTACAAGTTTAGATCTATGGTCTTCTTTAGGAAAGTCTCCTTCTTGGACATCCATCAAGCTCCATGGGGACCACTACATCTTTGGACTAATGACCCTATAGATCCAAACCTAATTCTAAGCTCAAGTTTACATTTTAAATTCAAAAGAAATCCTAAGCTCAAAAACATATTAGAAATGCACAAGACAAGTAGTTTATATTTCATAAACATATGGGCTTAGCATTCTTTTAAGTTACTTTATGGACTATGTTAAGGGATTTTTTAGTACTACAAGAAATAGCAATTTTATTATTTATTTATTACTATGATCCACAAAAAAATAATGTTAAATCTAGAAAGAATGTAACATTAATCGAATAAATAAGCCTAGCATCCATAAAGTAAATACACAGATGTGAAGCAATACAACATATCACATGAGATTAAAAGAAAATCACAAATGATCTAACCTAGATCTAGAGTCAATAAGTAATCTAGTGTGTGTAGAAATGGGGTTTTGTGGTATTTGCTAGGCCTTTAAGTTTAAGTTTGAAGTTTGAAGTTTGAATCGGTATAATTTTTACCATTGGTTGGTTTCAATTCAAATGGTTTAATGATTTAATTCCTATTTTTATGTTCATTTTATTTGGTTAAAGTTGTATAAGTTTTCAAAATGAGAAATATAATGATTTTCATTTTTAAGTAAAACTCACTTTATTATTCATCCCAAATCCTAATGGGGTTTCCAAAAGGCTAACTAAAATCCCTAAGTACTTTAGTTAATCCTTTTGATTTCATTTATGTTTCAATTTGATTTATATTATTTCATTTGTTTGGATTTTGTTATTTGATTTAACTTATTTCATTTATTTCATTTTGAATTAAGTTATATGGATTTCATTTTATGCTTATGTTATTTTAAGAGTTTGATTTAAGTTTGATTTCATTCAATTTAACTTAAGATATTAAATTATGAATTAGGTTAAATTTTAAGTCCATTAATATGAATTAATATCTAAGGTTGGTATTATTATTCTTAACCCAAAGTACTTATTAATTACTTGATGATTTGAATCTAGGTTTTAAGTTCATTATTTAAATTCATTAAGGATGAATGGTTTTATTAAATTTAACTAAGTTTAATTATGTTTGAATTTCATTAAGTATTGATTTTCTTAAAATTTTATGATTTGATTAAATTCTTTGACTTAGAAAGTTTTGATGAATTACCATAAGTATTTCTGATGTTTATTTCAGATTATTTCAATTTATTTGTTGATTTAATGAATTAATGATTATTCTTAATTATTATTAGTTCATATTGACAAAGATTAGGAAAATCAAGAATTCCAAATTTATAGACCAATTGGGTTTGGGACTATGGAAAGTGGGATTACATGCCAATTTATGTTTCTAAAGTTTCAACTTGATTAGAGATGTAATTAGGTGTAATTAAGGTTTTAACCATTTCATTAAAACCTAAATTGCCTAATTATTAAGATTCATTAAGAGATTTTATTTTTCATTTATTCTCAAATAGTTTTCCAATAAGTGTTTATTCATATTTGTTGGTTAAGTTGGTTTTATTATGATTTCATTAAGTTCAGGTTATTTAATTGAATTATTTAATTCTTTTACTTGCCAAATTGAGTTAATTAGTGATCTATAGGTCCATATAGGTTTGATTTGGTTTAATTACTATTCTAATATTCATTAATATTCATTATGTTGATTTAAGGTTATTAGATTAAAGTTTTCTAATTATTTCCTTAAAAGTAATTAATTTTATTTAGAGTGATTAATTTGATTTATTTAGCTTTCCAATGGGGATCCTTGGAAGGTAGCTAAGATCGCTAATAAGTGTTTAGGCTGAAGAGGTGGGAAGATAAGGAAGAAAAAATTGATCTTTCCTTCTCTTAATCCATATTTTAATTATTTTTTCGATTTTTTTATTTAGTTTTTTGAATTTATTAATTAAGGAGGTTAATTACCTCATTAATAATTTTTAAGAGGATTAATCTCCTTCCCACATGTATTGATTAAAGTGATTTTAAATTTCCACCATCTAATGTTTTGTTTAACTCACTTAACCCAAATTGGATTAAGATGAGTTAAACCTAATTTCTTATGGGTCAAATGACCAATTTAACTTAATAGAATTGGGTTATGTCATTACCATCTTCATATGATTTAGGACAATCATCTTGGGTTTATTTCAATTTTCCTTGGGTTTGAGTTCAATGTAGCCTATTTAGGTCATTTTGATTTAAGGAATTTAATTTACTTAATCTAGTTATTATTATGATCAAAAATATTTATTTGGTATTTTGGAATATTTTTGGTTATTTAATTTAGTCAAATTTTAGTGGGTTGACATTTTGATCATGTGGGCCCACTTAAGTCAACTCTAGGTTGACTAGAGTTGACTTTAGGTTTGACCTTGAATTTTGAAGTAGGAAATCCTCATTTGAACTTGATATCATTTTATTGCTAAAATGATGTCTTCTAAAAATGATGTCAACAAATGGACCCCCAATATGTGTAGTGGATTAACTAGAATACACTGCATATATTGGTGTTGACCAGATTGATCAACATACAGGTATAAGCTTGGGGTTCCAATTCATGACTTTGATTTTTTTTTTTTATTTGAATTTTATTTTGATTTTGATTGTGAAAGATAGGTATATGTATACCTATCTTTACTTTGGAGTGTGATTTATTCTTAGAAACGTAAGTTTTCACTGAGTTCTAGGATGAAAAATAATGTTATTAGGAGTAGACCCAAAGATTGGTCTAACCCTAATGCAATCATTATGCTCAAGGAAAATGCCTTCAGGGGACTTACTCTTTCTTGAGAATAGTGGTGATTCATGTGATTAGTTAATAAGATGGAGTCATTAAGGGCGTGATCCATCCTAATTAGCTAAAGAGAGGGGAGGGGTCTTTAAAGACTTGATCCAATCCTGAAAATAGGATGCCAACTGGGGACTTACACATGATTAGAAAGAATGCCAACTAAGGGACTTATATCTTTCTAGCTATTAGAAATGGATCATAACTACTTAATCCAATCTAACTTGCCTGTGTAGCATGAAAGGGGCCTTGATGGCTTGTTCCAATTATGTACACGAAGGTAGGAATGGTGCCACAAAGGGCTTGCTCCAAACCTACAAAGGTAGTTTTTTATGAAAATGGTGCACAAAGGCTTAGTCCAAACCTAGAAAGATATGAGAAAGGTGCCACAATGGGCTTGCACCAATCTCATGTCATGTATAGGAAAGGTGCCACAAAGGGCTTGCTCCCAACCTGTAAAGGTAGTTTTTCATGGGAATGGTGCACATAGGCTTACTCCCAATCATAGGAATGGTGCACAAATGTTTACTCCAAACCTAGAAAGACATTAGAAAGGTGCCACAGAGGGCTTTATCCCATCTCAATTCATGTATAGGAAAGGTGCCACAAAGGGCTTACTCCCAACTTATAAAGGTAGTTTTCCATGGGAATGGTGCACAAAGGCTTACTCCAAACCTAGAAAGACATGAGAAAGGTGCCACAGAGGGCTTGCTCCCATCTCAAGTCATGTATAGGAAGGTGCCACTTTGCTCCCAACCTATAAAGGTAGTTTTTCATGGGAATGGTGCACAAAGGCTTACTCCAAACCTAGAAAGATATGAGAAAGGTGCCACAGAGGTTGCTCCCATCTCAAGTCATGTATAGGAAAGGTGCCACAATGGGCTTTCTCCTAACCTATAAAGGTAGTTTTTCATGGGAATGGTGCCCAAAGTATTACTCCTAACCCAGAAAGACATGAGAAAGGTGCCACAGATGGCTTGCTCCCATTTCAAGTCATGTATAGGAAAGGTGCCATAAAGGGCTTGCTCCCAACCTATAGGTGATATGGATGAGAAAAGGGGTCAAAGTGACTTATTCCTAATCCCTAAAAGTTTTGACTAATAATCAAGAGTCTCATATAATTAATCTTTACTTAATGAAAAGGGTAATGGAAGGTTTTCTTCAAGTTCTTAATTTCACTAATACTCCTTACACATGAAGAAGTTTAGTGAAGGAGGTTTCAAAGAGTTGAAATTTATTTTTGATGGAAGACTTGGGTATATTTGGACCCAATGCTTTACTATGCCATGAGCATGGAAGTTCATCATTTTTATTTTTATATCTCAAAGTTATAATGAACCATGCTAGATGTCTAATTTATTGAAGGCAAAATATCATAGGGTAATAACCTGAGAATTCTACCTTTTTTTGCATGTGTAGTTCTTTAGGCAAGAAGAACCAAAGTCAACTGCTTCTCAAATAAAATTTCATTTTCTTTTTATTTAAACATATATTTTATTTTTACATTGTTGACATGAATCAACAACTTATAAGGCATTCTCTTGGATTCAATGAAGATCAAGAGATTCTTTAAAGCTTTTTAAAGTGAATGAGAATTAAGATAATCTTTTGGATTTTCATATAGACAAAATTCTTATCCCTAATTAATAAGAGAATTGAAAGGATTAACTTATTAGAGAAATTTAGATTCTCCTGATAAGTATAAAATTGAATTTATTCAGTTGATTTATTATTATAAGAAACGAAATTTCATAATTGTCTTTGATTAATTTCTTATTTTTTTATTTTTGATCCTTCTACATTTACTACAAGTTCTTCAAAATTACTTCAAAAGTAAATTTCAAGACTCCATATATAGTAACAAGTTTTTTATTCAAACTCATATTAAAGTGTTCTTTTATTTTCTTTTATTCTTTGGCAAGATTTTCAATATAACCCTTTACCTAATTGAAAGTGGGATTATAAGAAATCTTGATCATGACCCTATTTTTTGCTAAATTTCCCCAAATATTTTGAGGATAAATGATATGACTTTATAACAGAATATTCTTGTAAGGATTTTGAATGTCATATCATATGATTTCAATTCTTTTTTTTAGAATCATTTTGATTTGACAATTTTTAGATAAGTTATCCTTAAGAAGGATAATCTAATGCATGAAAATATTTTTGATTTGAAAATTAAATATGGGTAATATGAACCCATTTTAAAGGTAAAGATTATACCCTAGTCCCAAGAATTGGGTCATATAATGATGTTAGCTAACCACGAAGAATCTTTTCTTCTTATGTACAACCATCATTTTTTAGCTTTTAATTTTAGCAAAAATTTGCTTTTCTTTTGGAATTTGACCACAGTCGTCAAGGGACTTAATTTATTGAAATGGAATCAAGCTTAAGTTTATGGACCGCTACATATGGAGATCATTTCAATTTTATTTCGAGATAACTTAGTCTTTAAACTCAAAAGATAGCTTGATCAAATCATCGATAGCTAACTCATTAAAGAGTTAGATCATTGATATCATCTTGTCAATTATGGAATTGAATTTTTCTTCAAATTCTAAGGGTGCATCCTAAACTTGAAGACTATATAAATCTCCAGACACATCTAAACAACATCGATGCAATGTGTTGAGTGCCTTTTGAAAAGAAAGTTAGGACCCAAACTACTTAAGCTTTTTAACATGCAATGTATCTATAATTCCATAACTTTTTTTGTTTATGGTTATAGACCACTTGCAATGAAATCAGAGTATACTCAATGAGACCTTTGACATACAAAGGATATGGACCCCTACAAAAGAAGATCCACTATATTTTCTTTAAACTTGCTAAGTGAGCTCACCCAATCATGGCAAAGGCTAAAATGACAAAGTATGAGATATCTGCTTATTTTTATTCAGCTAGGGACAATTTTTTCACTTATAACCCTACCACTTTATTTTGATGTGGAGAAGTTTAAAGTTAAAATGTCCATTTACATTGGGTGTCTTTTGCTTCATTTGAAATTAGAATATACTCAATAGAATCTTTGTCATTCAAAAGATATGTTGGAAAAAAGAAGATCCAATTATCTTTTTATTTAACCCGCCTGTTAGCTCACCCAATCATGGTAAAAGGCTAAAATGACAAAGCATGAGATATCGATTATTTTATTTCATTTAAGCTATGTTAATTTGATTGTATTTTTTGATTTGAAATGATATCGAGAGTATACTCAATAGAATCTTGCCATTCAAAAGATATGGACTCCTGGAAAAGAAGATCCACTATCTTTTTATTTAACCTGCCAAGTGAGCTCACCCAATCATGGCAAAGGCTAAAATGACAAAGCATGAGATATCTAATTATTTTTTATTTAGCTTAAGGACAATTTTTGACTTCTAACCTTACCACTTCATTTTGATGTGGAGAAGTTTAAAGTAAAAAATTTCTACATGCTTAGAAATTTTATACTTCATCCTTTTACTCTTAAATATAGTCCTTCCATCCCTTTACTTTTCTTTCTTTTTTTTTCTTTTAATTCTGATTTTATTTCTTTATGAAAGGTTACATTTGGTAATTTTCCTAGTTATAAGTTTCTTTAAAGATAAATATATTTGACTCATTTCCATATCATTTCATTCTTTATGAAATGACTCCACTAAATGATTTGTTAGGAAATTTGATGTATTTGACCTTTTGTCCAAATACAACATTTTCTTTGATTGACTTTTGATATGATTCAAGTCTTTGCTTGATTGATCATATAATATGATCCAACATTTCTATTTATTTTTATTTTTTATTTTCATCTTTTCATGGAACAACAAATCTCGTAAAGCCATTTAAGATTGATAAGAATGACTTTCTAATGATGTTACACTTGCTGAATTCAAAATTATTTAGTGGAGTCATTTAAGATTGGAATAATGATTTCCTTGAAAACTTTACACTTCTGAAATCAAAATTTTCTATTGGAATCAAATATTTAGTGAGGTCATTTAGGAATAGCTATATGATATTCCTAAAAACTCAACACTTTAGGATGAATATGAACATCCTTCAATAATCAATAATATTTGTTTCTTTTATTCTTCTTTTATATGTTTCTTATTTTTTTATTTTTTTTGATTCCTTTTATTCTTTTTTATTTGGGGCTGATAGGACCATCCAAGAGCATTTAAAGATGTTTCATGAATTCCTAAGTTGCTCTTTCATTTATGTTTGGTTAAACCAACAAAGTGATTGAAATTAAGTTCTTTTTCTAGGTTAAGTTTTTAAGATTGAATTTTCATGAAGCTAAAAACTACTTTCTTTATTTAATTGAATTTATATGTCACCATCTTATCAAAGCTTGATTAGAATTGGGCACATATAAATTTATTCTCATGTTTATATTTGATGTTGACAGATGCACCTGTATCAACATATATTTTGGAGAGTTTCTTCTTTTAAATTTTCTACATCAACTAAGATGTTAATAAGTTCTTAGTAATCTATCTTCATCATAGAAGATAACCCTAGAACTTCTTTATAGGAATGCCACATCGGAAGTTGCTTATAGTTAAGTAAGGCAAATTACATGATTATGTAATGCCTTGCTTTACTTTCATTTCTTTTATTTTTTATTTTATTTTATTTTATTTTATTTTAATAGAGCATTATGATGCTTGATTTTGCAAGCAACTTTCTAAGATGGGCAAAACATCACATTTTGAAGATGATTTATTTGCCATTTCTTTTCAATGTCATTTGAGGTGGTATGACTACCATTTTGAATTTGAGTTCAAGAATTTCCTTTTATATGAAGGGAAGGTAGGTCTAACTCTATCCTCAATAGATAAATATACCTCATGATCTATTCATTTAGAGTATCATTTAAAAGAGGACCCTCTAGGGTAGATGATGTGCTATTAGAAAGTCAAATTTTGACTTGCATTTTATTTTATAGCACATATAAGATTAAAGGTAATCTTAGCTTACAATGGAATCTTTGACCACCATACTTAACATTAAGACAATGTCAAAATAGGTCATAAGGCATTGCAAAGGATTCTCCCTAGATTCATTTTGTATTGAAAGCATATAATACCTTAGTCTTGAAAATTAAGGCATTTTTCATTCATTTGGACTGTCAAAGTCCTAAATGATTAATCAATCAACTTTCTGGAGATAGAAGTTTCATATTTTTACTTTGAGTGATAGAAATATCATCCTTAAGACCCAATACTAAGGTCATGATTTCTTTAAAAGGATTAACTTCTTCATTTATTTTATTTTCTTGATTTAACCTTAAAATTAATTAAAGCCAATCATGGAATATCATTTCATTCAATGGGAGAAAACTCCCATTAAGAAAGTTGATTTAAATTTCATTCATTTCAACTTTATCAAGAGAATTAGAATTCTCTTTCACTACCCTCTTTTCTTTTATTGATTAGAAGCAAAGTGAATCCTACCACTTCTTTTTTTTCTTATTTCATGTCATGTTCCTCTTTTGACTTTCTCCCAAAATCTTAAGAATTTAAGATTTTGGAAAGGTCTAAAAGAAGGTTACCTCCAAGTCACTCCTTAGAATTGGCCAATCAACTTGAGTAGTTTTTTTTCCAATATTATAGTGGACTTGTGGAAATTAAGATTAAAGCTGATTGGCATTCATGTATAATTTCCTTCTATATGAATAAGAAATTATCATTGAGTTCCTTAATCAACCTCTGCCTAAGGTCAATAAGGCATTCTCTTTGGGATGATTTTTTGTTTTATTCTTCTTTTCTAAATGCAATTCAAACTTCAATCATGGTGGGAAAAGGGCAATAGGCAAACTATGCCTCCTTTGATTTAAGTTTTCTTTGAAGGAACTCCTTTATCTCAATTTACATCCTTAAGTGTTTTGACACCTTTTGAATGTAGAACAAAGGGTGTTCATTCAAGGACCCTATTCTGATTCTCTTTAGCTCTAGTACAAAACCAAAGTAAGATCAAGGATAAGTTTAATTTTGAGACTTTATTTTTGGAGATTTGCTTTTCAAATCAAATACTTTTCATACTTTTTTTTAACATTTCTTTTTCCATGTATTAGAATGGTTTCAAATCTATCGTGAGATTTAGGTCTTAACAGAGATGACTTTTTTTATTTATTTCTCTCACCTCTCATTTTATTTGGGATTTGGTTCTAGGACCCAATCATTTAACTGACAAATGAAGAGTTCTAGAACCTCTATTCAAGATGTTGGATAGGCTCAACCAAGAATGAAATGGAGAGGTATCCAATAAAAGAAAGGCAACCGTGAGTGGCATAGTACTACCGATATATAGAAATAACCACCTATTTCTAAAGATGGAGAGAGGAACCATTCTGGAGTCAGAAAAATATGTTGGTTCTTTTCTCTGAATAGAAAAGAAATAATGACACATAGAGTTTAGGAATATTTTATTTAGATGATCAAATATGGCATTAAGGATAAACATATTATCTCAAAGATAAATATGCTCCCTGTAATGGATTCAATCATTTCAATAAAAGACTCCTAAGGATAATGGGTCTTTCATGTACCCGAGTATTTTCCACTGAGCTACATGGAAAAGTAGAACAGGGTCAATTTTATCCTAGGATCTTGGTTCCCTATAAAGGCAAGCCTCTATAATTAATTACATCTTGGGAAGGGTCTCTTCCTAAGAATACTCCCGATTAAAGAAATAAGTGTTTTTTCCTAAAGACTACTAAGGTAGCTTTCAAAGGATTGATTTTTGGAAATTCAATTAGGAGAGGTCCAAATTGGAGAGAGTTATTTTGAAGAGTCAAATGGAAAAGAGTAGAAATGTCTTTGATATGGGATGCCCAGTAGACATTTCATCTATCCTACATTGGGCTTCAAATTTGGGATTTAATTTTAGATTCAAGTTATCATTTTCTTAGAAATCTAGGACTTAAATTCTAGCCCATAGAAATGCCTAGGGTTGAAGACTTATTCCTAAAAGGATGCTCGTAACCTAGTCTATGCTTCAGACATTTAGATGCTCGACCTAATTCTATTCTTGGGAAATCATTGGTCCATTCTCTCACTTGAAGGAACCTATCCCGACTCTTAGGACTTACAACGCTGAGAAGGGCCAATTAACACCACCTAAACATTTTAAAACCATGAGGCTAAGTCATATGAATGCAAGATGGATGGGTCAGGTACAATTTTAGGAAAGAAATCTATGAACTAGACTTACTCAACCCCTAAGATTATGTAGGTATGAAGATGTACCTAACTAATGCATTTTTAGATTTTATAATTTTGACTCAATATTCATTTTAGGCCATAGGAATATAATTTATGCCTAATGCATGTAATTTGAAAAAGATTATGTGCCAAATCAGAATAGAAGGTGTACTTCCACCATAGGCTCTCAAAGGTCAAGCCTGTGTCTGGCAAGGATGGAAGTCCTTCATTAATCAAGAGTGAAACAATATGATTTATGCATGATATTAAAACATCCAACTAAGGGGTTGCTACATATTTTATCTTGTTTTAATGACCTAGGATTTTATATAAAGATTACAAGTTGTATTTATTTTTATGTTTTAATTGATTTAGTTGTAGAAAATTTAGTTTATCCTGAACACGCCGGCATACATCATAAAGACAAATATACAAAAGAAACCTAAGAAAACCATGTTATTTCTATTGCACACCCAAAATAAATCTAGCCAGATTAAATTATATAAGAAAAAGGCTAATGCAGTCGAGTACTACTATACATCCCGGAAAAAGAAAATTGGGCAATTGAGTTCTGCCCTTATACAACCCGGCCTAGAACTACAAGTTTAGATCTATGGGTCTTCTTTCCAAGAAATTCTCCTTCTTCAGGGACATCCATAGAGCTCCACTGGGGACCACCGCACCATATCTCGGGTCACTTTTGCTAATCCTAGACCCCATAGATCCTAACCTAATTCTAAGCTCAAATTTTTTTGGAAATGCACACAAATACACAAAACAAGCTTTATATTTCAAAACATAGGGCTTAGCATTAGTTGCTTGCCAAGCCACGCCCTATGGACTATGTTAAGGATTTATAGTACTTACAAGAAAACAATTTTCTATTTATTTATTATTGATCCCTTTAACAGTCCCCACATAAAATAATATTAAATCTAGAAAGAATGCCCTAACATCGCCTATCAAACAAACAAGCCTAGGCATCCGTCTAAATACACCACACATACATGTGAAGTATCACAACATATCACAGATTAAAATAAATCACAAAATGATCTAACTAGATCTAGTTAGTGACCTAAGAATCTAGTGTGTAGAAGTGGGGTTTTATGGTAAGTCTTTGCTAGGCCTTTAAGTTTAAGTTTGAAGTTTGAAGTTTGAATTTTTAATTTTACCATAGGTTTGTTTCAATTCAAATGGTTTAATGATTTAATTCCCATTGCTATGTTTTATTTATTTAGTTAAAGTTGTATAAGTTTTTAAGAATGAGAAATATAATGAATTTTATTTTTAGGTGAAACTCACTTTATTCTGCATTCTAAATCCTAATGAGGTTTCCAAAAGGCTAACTAAAATCCTTAAGTATTTTAATTAATCCTTTTGATTTCATTTATGTTTGGATTTGATTTATGTTATTTCATTTGTCTGAATTATTTTGTATGATTTAACTTATTTAATTTATTTCATTTTGAATTAAGCTATATGGATTTCATTTGATTTAGCTTATGTTATTTTAAAGAGTTTGATTTAAGTTTGATTTCATTCAATTTAACTTAAGATATTAAATTATAAATTTGTAAGCTTAAGTTTTAAGTCCATTAATTAATATCAGTTGGTTCAATTATTAACCAAAAGTACTTAATTACTTGATCCGATTAATTAATCTAGGTTTTAATTTCATTATTTAAATTCATTAAGGATGAATGGTTTTATTAAATTTAACTTAAGTTGTTTAATTATGTTTGAATTTCATTGATTTTCTTAAAATTTTATTATTTGATTAAATTCTTTGACTTAAAGTTTTGATGAATTACTAAGTATTTTTTTATGTTTATTTGATTAATTCAATTTATTTGTTGATTTAATGAATTAATGATTATTCTAATTATTATTTAGTTCATTCATATTAAAGATTTGAAAATCAATTCCAATTTATAATTAAATAGGTACATAATTGGCATTTGGGGTTCATGCCAATTTTATGTTTCTAAATTTTCAACTTGATTAGAGATGTAATTAGTATTCTAATTTTAATTATTTCATTAAAACAATTAAGAATTTTATTAAGATTCATTAAGAAATTTTATTTTTCACTTATTCACAAATTACCTTTCCAATGAGGGTTTATTCATAATTTTTGGTTAACCGGTTGATTTATTATGATTTAATTAAGTTTAGGTTTTAATTGAATTATTTAATTCTTTTTAATTACCAAATTGTTAATTAGTGAATTAGTTCATATAGTTTTGATTAATTAAAATTCTAATAATTAATATTATGTTGATTTAAGGTTAAAATTTTCTAATTATTTCATTAAAGGGTAATTAATTTAATTAATTTAAAGGCTAAACACATGAAATTATAATTTCCCTTGAATTTACAAAATTAAATCCCCAAAAATTTACCTAAGGTATATTTTAAGCTTAATTTCATTTCCCCAAAATTTAGAATTAATTGGATTATTAATTTGAGTAGTTTTTATTTTTAATTAAACTTAAGGAAAAGTACTAGCAAATTTGGATTTTAATTTTTATGGATTTCTCTCATCAAGATGAATCCATTAAGCTTTTATTTATATTTTTCTAATATTTCTTTGATTTTATATGATTTTTTGAAGTTTTTAGGATTTTTATAAATTAATTAAGCCATTATTTAACTGATCTTAATGGTTTTAACTGCTTTTAAGTGAGCCAGTCCCACACGTTTTATTAAAATGAGCGGGATTGGTTTTGGACCATCCGATCAGAGATCGGACGGTCCCTGTTGATTCCACGGTTCCACGGGATCAAGACACGTGTCGTTCGTGTGTTGATTCCGTGGGATGATCCTAGGCCATCCGATCGCGGATCGGATGGTCTGGATCATTCCCGTGATTCTCAAAAATATTTAATCAAATTATAAATGCCTAGATCTAGATCATCTATTTCTTTTAAAAGGAACAGACGGTCTGGATTTCATCTCCCCCAACCTCTACGGGAGCCGAGGACCGCCCACAATGTTTTGCTATTGTCTTTAGCTATAGGTAATGAAATCAGATGATTTAAAGTGGTATGCAATCATTGAAAGCTCTTCTTTCAATCCATACAGCTTAATCACACTAGAGAGCAAGCCTTATATGAAAAAATCAAGGTCGAATGCTTTAAAGAAAAAGAGGGGTCATCAATGGCGTACCTTTATTCAGGAAGTTTCAGAGGTTGAAATCAATTCCAATATCATATTTTCTTCAAGAGAAAGCCTTGTACTAAGGGAATTAAGCTAATTCCTTTTAGTTTGATCTCTAGACCAAGCCTTCAATTGGAATTTTGGTTTTTATTGTTCATAATGGTTGAGAGCACTTGGAGGGAGTGGGAGATTTCATTTTGCTTTAGTTTGGATGTGTGAGGATGTATGTGGGCTTAATTATCCTTAAGGAAGTGTCTATGCTTGGTTTCTTATATGTCTGAAGCTCTTATGCACTTCTTTGGCTTCCCTTGGTTGGTTTTAGTGATGGGGATCTTTGGAAGGTAGATAAGATCTCCACCCCTCACAACGCCTAACAAGTGCTTAGTGGAAGATAAGGAAGAAAAATGGATCTTTCCTTCACTTAATCCATTTTTTAATTATTTTTTTGATTTGTTATTTAGTTCTTTAATTTTATTAATTAAGGAGGTTAATTACCTGATTAATAATGTTTAAGAGGATTAGTCCCCTTCCCACATATATTGATTAGAGTGATTTTGAATTTCCACCTTCTAATGTTTTGTTTAACTCACTTAACCCAAATTGGGTTAAGATGAGTTAAACCTAATTTCTTATGGGTCAAATGACCCATTTAACTAAATTGCACCTAATAGAGAATTGGATTATGTCCTATTAACATCTTCATTTGATTTAGGACAATCATCTTGGGTTTATTTCAATTTTCCTATTTAAGTCATTTTAATTTAAGGAATTTAATTTACATAATCTAAGCCTTAATGAACTCAAATTTCTTTGTTACTATAATCATAAATATTTATTTGATATTTTGGAATATTTTTTGTGATTTAATTTAGTCAAATTTTAGTGGGTTTACTTTTTGATCAAGTGAGCCCACTTAAGTCAACTCTAGATTGACTAGAGTTGACTTTAGATTTGTCTTTTAATTTTGAAGTAGGAAATCCTCATTTTAGCTTGATATCATTTTATTGCTAAAATGATGTCTTCTAAAAATGAGGTCAACAACATAGTGTAGCATTATGCATTATAGCATACTATTGTGTATTACTACTTGTTATTTAGCATATTTTAGTTTGTTACAGTATGATGTAGTAAGGTTTGTACTATCATAATTCGTAAAAATATTGATTTATAAGCTAAGATGATGGAATTTGGCCAAATTCAAGGTAAGCTTTAGCGAACATATTTGTGGGTGTGCTATGGTGTGTCATTTAATCAAAAGAATGGAATTTTGAATCCAAAATAAATGATCATTTTCAAACAAATTTGAAAATTTTTTTGCTTAAAGTGATTCATTTTAAGGTGTAATGTAAGATAATATACCCTAAACCCTAAACCCTAAACCCTAAACCCTAAACCCTAAACCCTAAACCCTAATACTAAACCCTAAACCCTAAACCCTAAACTAAATAAACAAAATAAACCTAAATCTATCGATTTACTTAATTCAAAAAAAGACTAACCTTAAATCGTAAACCTTAAATCCTAAACCCTGAACCCTAAACCCTAAAACTAACCCGAAACCCAGAACCCTAAACCTACAACCATAAACCTACAACCCTAAATCCTAAACCCTAAATCTTAAATGCTAAAAAACCTTAAACCCTAAACCCTAACTGTTAACCCTAAAACATAATCGTTAACCCTAAACCCTAAAAGCATAGACCCTAAAACACTAAACCCTAAACCCTACACTATGAACTGTAAACCCTAAATCCTAAACCCTAAACACTAAACCCTAAACCATAAACATTAAATGTTAAAATGCCTTAAACCCTAAACCCTAAACCCTAAACCCTAATCCTTAACCGTACACACTAAAAGCATAGACCCTAAAATCCTAAACCCTAAACCCATAACTATGAACCCTAAATCTTAAACCCTAAACCCTAATCCTAATCCCTAAACCATAAACACCAAATCCCAAACCTAAATCTTAAGTAACTAAATAAATTAAAAAATAAACTTAAATAATAAAACCTAATAAACTTTAACCTAAACCTAAACCCTAACAATGGGCAGAACCTTGATGGTAGGAACATCACCGTCAACTAAGCTCAGTCTAGGTATGGCAGTGTAGGCGAAGGCGGAGGCGATGATCATCACAGTGGTGGAGGGGTATTTGGAGGTGCTGGTGGATATGGAGGTGGTGATCGGAGTAGTGGTGGTTATGGAAGCGATGAGGGTTATAGCCATGGTGGTGGCGGAGGGAGAGATCAGGGATTTGATGGTGGATCCTGCTACTCGAGAGGCCAGAGTGGTTCTATTGGGAACTGGAGAAACTAAAGAATGGCCAATTCGATCTATTGCTTATGAAACTGTGTCTTTACATTAGAAACGGTTCTAGTTATCTAGGGTTTTTGATTTGCTCTATGCATGCTCATTTTTTATCTATGTCATCGCATGTATCTTAGAAAACTTGGTGTGTTACTTAGTTAATGACATCGAAAAGAATAAATGTTAAATCTTAATTTGTTCTCTATTAAGAAAACCAAAAACCCTAAACCCTAAACTAAAACTTGAACCCTAGACCTAAAACCTAAACCTTATACCCAAACCCTGAATCATGAAAACCCTAAACCTTAAACCCTAAACTCGACACCCTAAAACCTAAGATCTAAAATTTAGACCCTCAATCCTAAACCCTAAAAAGCTAAAAACATAAACCAACTCTAAATAAAAAATAAAAATAAAATAAATAAATAAACCTAAACCAAAATAAAGTAAAATTTTAAAATAAAATAAAATCCTAAACTAAAATGTAAACCTAAACCTAAACCTAAACCTAAAAAGAATATAAAAAAAACTAAACTAAAATAAAATAAAATAAAATACCTAAACTAAACAAAAAAAATAAAAAACCTAAATAAAATAAAAACTAAGCCTAAAATAAAATTAAAATAAACTAAACTATAAACCCTAAACCCTAAATCCTAAACCCTAAACCTTAAACCCTAAATCCTAAACCCTAAACCCTAAACCCTAAACCCTAAACCCTAAACCCTAAAAAATCCTAAATCATAAACCCTAAAAAACCCTAAACCATAAATCTTAGAAAACCTTAAATTCTAAACTAAGTATACCTAAACCTACTACTTTACTTTTTTTTAAAAAAAAAACCTATACCCTAAATCCTAAACCCTAAACCTTAAATGCTAAACCATAAACCTATAACCTTAAACCCTAAACCCTAAATTTTAAACACTAAAAAAACCATAAATCCTAAACCCTAAACCTTATACCCAAATCCTTAACCCTTAACCCTTAACCCTAAAAGCATAAACCCTAAAACCCTAAAATCCTAAACCCTAAACCCTAACCCTAAACCCTAAACCCTAAACACTAAACCCCAAACCCTAAACCCTAAATCCCAAACCCTAAACTTATATCTAAAGTAACTAAATAAATTAAAAAATAAACCTAAACCCTAAAATCTATTGAACATAAATTGAAACCTAAACCCTAAGAATGGGAAGAACCTTGACGACAAGAACATCACCATCAACCAGGCTCACTCTAGATCTAGCATTGGAGGCAAAGGCAGAGGCAGTAGTTATCGTAATGGGGGAGGGGGAGCTGGAGGTCCTGGTGGATATGGAGGTGATGGTCAGAGTAGTGGTGGCTATGGAAGCGACAGAGGTTAGAGTCATGGTGGTGGCGGAGGGAGAGATCGGGGATATGATGGTGGATCCCACTACTCGAGAGACCACAGTGGTTCTAATAGGAACTAAAGAAACTAAAGAATGCCCGATCTAATTTTCCACTTATGAAACTGCCTTTATTATAGAGATGATTCTAGTTATTTAGGGTTTTTGATTTACTCTATGTGTGATCATTTTTTATCTAGGTCGTCACTTGTGTCTTAGAAAATTTGGTGTTTACTTGGTTGAAGAAATCGAAAAGAATAAATGTTGAATCTGAATTTGTTCTCTAATAAAAAAACCAAAAACCCTAAAAATCCTAAACTCAAAACCCTAAACCCTAAACGCTAAACCATAAAAACCCTAAACTCTAAACCGTAAAAAATTAAACCCAAAACCCTAAACCCAAACCCCTAAAACCTAAACTGTAAAACCTAAACCCGAAACCCTAACTCAACAAACCTTAAACCCTAACCCTTAAAAAGCTGAAAACCTAAACCTAAATTAACTAAAACCTAAAAATAAAATAAATAAAAAAACATAAACTAAAATAAAGTAAATAAAATAAAATAAAATAAAAACCTAAACCTAAACCTAATCCTAAACTTAAACCTAAAAAAAAGAATAAAAACTAAACTAAAACAAAATAAATAAAAACCTAAACTAAACTAAAAAATATAAAACTTAAATAAAATAAAAACTAAACCAAAAATAAAAATAGAATAACCCAAAAATAAAATAAAATAAAAACCTAAACTTAAAAAATAAACCTAAAAATAAATAAAAAATAAAACCAAAACCCTAAACTAAAACCAAAACTAAACCTAAAATAAAAAACAAAATAAACCTAAAGCTAAACTAAAATAAATAAAACCTAAACATAAACTAAAATAAACTAAACCTAAATCTAAACCCTAAATAAAATATAATAAACTAAAAATAAACCTAAACCTAAACAAAAAAATAATACCCAAAAATAAATCAAAAGAAAATCCTAAAACCTAAACCTAAACCTAAGAAAAATAAAATAATAACCTAAACATAAACATAAAAATAAAAAAAACTAAACCTAAACCTAAAATATAAAATAAAATAAAACTAAAGTAAACAATAAACCTAAACCTAAACCTAAAATTAAACAAAAAAATAAATAACCCTAAAATAAACTAAACTAAATAAAAATAAAAGTAAACCTAAATAATAATAAATAATAATAAAATAAAAATATTTAAATAAATTAAATAAACAAAAACCTAATAGTTTACATAATTTTAAAAAATTAAAAAAATTAAAAATTTAAAAATTAGAAAAAACAAAAAAAACATACAACCCTAAACCCTAAATCCTAAACATACAACTTAAACCCTAAACCATAAACCCTATATCCCTAAACCCTAAACCCTAAACCCTAAACCCTAAACCTACAACCCTAAAACCTACAACCCTAAATTATAAACCCTAAACCTTAAAACCTAAACCCTAAACCCCAAAAATCTAAACCTAACCTAAGTAATACCTAAAAATAAAATAAATAAAAAGACCTAATCTTAAAAAAAAATAGAATAAAATAAAATAAAACCCTAAACTAAAACCAAAACCTAAACCTCAACTCAAAATAAAATAAAAAATAAAAACTAAAAAAAATAAAATAAGGAAAAACTTAAACTAAACTACAACAATAAAATAAAACAAAAAATATGAAGCCTAAATAAATTAAAAACTAGATGTAAAATAAAAATAAAATAAACCTAAAATAAAATAAAATAAAAACAAAATAAAACCTAAACCTAAAAAAATAAATCAAAAAATACATAAAAAATAAAACCTAGACCCTAAACTAAAAAAAAAACTAAATCTTAAATAAATAAAATAAAAAATAAATCTAAACCTGAACTAAAAGAAACTAAACTAAACAATATAAATACTAAACCTAAATCCAAAATAAGATAAAATAAAATAAACTAAAAAAACCTAAACCTAAATTAAAAAATAAAACCTAAAAATAGACCTAAAATAAAAACCTTATACCTAAACCTATAAATATAAAACAAAAACTAAACCTAAACCTAAAAAAAAAACCTAACCCAAAAAATTAAAAAAAAATAATACTAAACCTCAAAATAAAAAAAACTTAAACCTAAAATAAATAAATATAAAATAAATAAACCAAACTAAATAAAAATAAAAAATAAACCCAAATAAAAATAAAAACTACAATAAACTAAAATAAATAAAATATAAACTATATAAACTAAATAAACCTAAACCTAATGTTTTAATTAATTATTTTTATTAAAAAATTTGCTAAACCCTAAACCCTAAACACTAAACCCTAAACCCAAAAACTAACCATAAACCTTAAACCTACAACCTTAAACCTTAAACCCTTAAAAACCCAAAACCCAAATCCCAAAACCCTAAACCCTAAACCCTAACCGTAACCCCAACTATAACCCTAAACCCTAAACCCTAAACCATAAACCTTAAAACTCTAAACCCTAATCCCTAAACTAACCCTAAATCCTAATGTTTAACCCTAAAAAATAAAATAAAAATAAAACTCAACTAAAAAAATAAACATAAACCAAAAAAATAAACTAAATAAAAAGCCTAAAATAAAATAAATAAACTTAAAATAAATAAACTAAACTAAATAAAAAGAAAAATAAACTTAAATATAAATAAATAATAAAATAAACTCAAATGAACTCAAATAAATAAAAAATAAACTAAATAACCTTAAAAATGTTGATTTACTTAATTAAAAAACACATTAAACCCTAAATCCTAAACCTTAAACTCTAAACCTTAAAACTAACCCTAAACCTACAACCCTAAACCTACAACCCTAAAACTACAACCCTAAACCCTAAAACCCTATAACCTAAACCTTAAACCCTAAACCCTAAACATTAAACCCTAAGCCCTAAACCCTAAACCCTGAACCCTAAAATCCTAAACCCTAAAACCTAAACACTAAACCCTAAACTCTAAAACCTACAACCTTAAACCTTAAACCCCAAACCCTAAACCTTAAACACTAAACTCTAAACTTTCCATAAACCCTAAGAATGGTTAGAACTTTAACGGTAGGAACATCACCATCAACTAGGCTTAGTCTAGACCTAGCGATGGAGGCGAAGGCGGAGGCATCGATTATCAGAGTAGTGGTGGAGAATCTTGAGGTGTTGGTGGATATGGAGGTGGTGGTCGAAGTAGTGGTGGTTATGGAGGCAGGAGGAGTGACGAAGGTTACAACTTTGGTGGAGGCGGAGGCAGAGATCATGGATATGATGATGGATCCCACTACTCGAGAGGCAGTGGTGGTTTTGATGGAAACTAGAGAGGATCTACTCTATGAGTGCTCATTTTTTTATCTATGTCATCGCTTGTCTCATAGAATACTTGGGTGCTACTTGGTTGATGAAATTGAAAAGAAAAAATGTTGAATATGAATTTATTTTATGTTAAAAATAACCTTAAACCCTAACCTCTAAATCCTAAACTAAAACATAAACCCTAAACCTAATACCAAGACCCTATACCCTAAACACTAAACCCTAAACCATAAACCCTCAAAACCCTAAACCCTAAACCATAAACCCTAAAAACCCTAAACCCTAAACACTAAACCTTAAACCCTAAACCTTAAACCCAAAACCCAAAACCCTAAAGTCCTAAACCTTAAACCTTAAACCCTAAACCTTAAAATGATAAACCCTAAACCCTAAAACCTAAAACCCTAAACCCTAAACCCTAAACCCCAAACCTTAAATAATAAATCCTAAACCCTAAGTTAACCCTAAACCTAAACCTTCAATAAAGATGTCATTAAGATTAGATCTAAAGAATGACCTAATCTTAACATAGTTGTGGTAGCTAAAAAAAATGTATTCAAGAGACTTTCACTTGACAATTAGAGATTTGAATACCCTAAACCCCTTATCCTAAATCATATTATAATATCGTATATTATAGTATAATGTAGCATCATATATTTGAGCATGTAGTGATGTATTTTTAGATGTTATAAGATATATTGAAATGTTTTAGTATATTATGGTATTGTGTCCTATAGTCTATATTAATATAAATCATAAAAATATTGATTTAATAAATCAGATGATGAAATTTGATAAACTTGGAGTGGGAATTAGGTTGTAGTACCAATGGTGTGCTATGCCACTTGTAGTCTAAAAAGTAAGATTTTATGTTCAAAATAAATATTATATGTTGTAGCATAGTATAGCATCATATATCATAATATATTATTCTATGCATTTTAAATTCTTTTAGTATTTTACAATCATGTAGTCGAGCATACACTAGCATTATTTATAAAAATGCTGATTCAGACTTTAAAATGGTGGAATTTGGCCAAATTCATAATAGGTAGAGCATTGCATTATAATATAAAGTTTCAATTTAAAATATGTAAGTGATAAGACTAAAATATATAGTTTTTTATTATTTTATGATTTTTCATCTTAAGCAATCCCTTATGATGTGATATGCAATATAATATAAAATAATATAATATGTTATAGTGTATTATAACATAGGATGCCATAACATATGTTGGTTCTTTTTCTCTACAAAAGAGAAAAGAAATGACACCACATAGAGTTTAGAAATATTTTATTTAGATGATCAAATATGACATTAAGGGATAAACATATTATCTTGAAAGATAAACATAATCTCCTCTAATGGATTCAATCATTTCAATAAAAGACTCTTAATGCTAATGGGTCTTTCGTGTAACCGAGTATTTTCCCCTGAGCTATATTGAAAAGTAGAACAGGGTCAATTTTATCTTGGGATCATGGTTCCCTATGAAGGCAAGCCTCTATAGTTAATTACATCTTAGGAATGGTCTCTTCCTAAGAATACTCTCGATTAAAGAAATAAGTGGTTATTCCTAAAGACAACTAAGGTAGCTTTCAAAGGATTGATTTTTGGAAATTCAATTGGGAGTGGTCCAAAATGGAGAGAGTTATTTTGAAGAGTCAAATGGAAAAGTGTAGGAAATGTATATTGATATTGGGATGCCCAGTAAACATTTCATCTATCCTATGGTTGAGCTTCAAATTTGTGATTTAATTTTAGAATTCAAGTTGTCATTTTCTTAGAAATCTAGGGCTTAGATTCTAGCAGCATAAGACTACAAAAATGCCTAGGGTTGAAGACTTATTCCTAAAAGGATGCTTCAAGAACCTAGTCTACAGGTGCTTCTAACACATGTTAGATGCTCGACCTAATTCTATTCTTAGGAATCATTGGTAATTCTCTTCATTTGAAGGAACTAACCTATCCCTGACTCTTTTGGACATACAACCTGCCTAGAGAAGGCTGCAAGCTAACACCACCTAAAAAAATTTTAAAACCATGAGGCTAAGTCATATGAATGTAAGATGGTTGGGCTGTTGCAATTTTAGGAAATAAATCTATGAATCTAGACTTACTCCCTAACCCCTAAGATTATATAAGGTATGAAGATGTACCTAAGTAATGCATATTTTTTAGATTTTTATAATTTTCTAACTCAATATTCATTTTAGACCAGAGGAATACAATTTATGCCTAATGCATGTAATTAGAAAAAGATTATGAGCCAAATCAGAATAGAAGAAGATGTACTTCCACCATAGGCTCTCAAAGGTCAAGCCCAGGTCCTCTAGCAAGGATGGAAGTCCTTCATTGACCAAGAGTGAAATAATATGATTTATGCATGATATTAAAACATCTAGCTAGGGGTTGCTACATATTTTATCTAGCTTTAATGGCCTAGATTTTTATATAAAGATTATGAGTTGTATTTATTTTTATGTTTCATTTATTTAGTTGGGTAGAAAATTTAGTTTATCTTATGAGCCTACGTCCAAGCATACATCACATCACAAAAATAGCATAGAAAGAAACCTAAGAAAAGCATGTTGTTTCTATTGCGCACCCAAAATAAATCAAGCTAGATTAAATTACATAAGATAAAGGCCAATGAAGCCAGGTACTACTGCACATCCCCGAAGAAAGAAAATTAGGCAGCCGAGTTCTGCCCTTATATAACCCGGCCTAGAACTACAAGTTTAGATCTATGAGTCTTCTTTCCAGGAAAGTCTCCTTCTTCAGGGACATCCATCAAGCTCCATAGGGGACCACTACACCCTCTCCTGGTTGGGTCAGCTCCTACTAATACTGGACCCTATAGATCCAAACCTAATTCTAAGCTCAAGTTTACATTTTAAATTCAAAAGAAATCCTAAGCCCTGCAAAACATATGTTAGGAAATGCACATAGCACACAAAGTAGTTTATATTTCACAAACATACGGGCTTAGCATTAGTTGCTTGCGAAGCCCACTTTTCCTATGGACTATGTTAAGGGATTTTTAGTACCTGCTAGCAAATAGCAATTTTATTATTTATTTATTACTATGATCCCTTTAACACAGTCCCCTACAAAAAATAATGTTAAATCTAGAAAGAATGCCCTAACATTCAGTCTATCGAATAAATAAGCCTAGGCATCCAGTCTAAAGTAATACACCACACAGACATGTGAAGCACATCACAACATATCACATGAGATTAAAAGAAAATCACAAAATGATCTAACCTAGATCTAGAGTCAGTCACCTAAGTAATCTAGTGTGTGTAGAAATGGGGTTTTTGTGGTATCTTTGCTAGGCCTTTAAGTTTAAGTTTGAAGTTTGAAGTTTGAATCGGTATAATTTTTACCATTGGTTGGTTTCAATTCAAATGGTTTAATGATTTAATTCCTATTTTTATGTTCATTTTATTTGGTTAAAGTTGTATAAGTTTTCAAAATGAGAAATATAATGATTTTCATTTTTAAGTAAAACTCACTTTATTATTCATCCCAAATCCTAATGGGGTTTCCAAAAGGCTAACTAAAATCCCTAAGTACTTTAGTTAATCCTTTTGATTTCATTTATGTTTCAATTTGATTTATATTATTTCATTTGTTTGGATTTTGTTGTTTGATTTAACTTATTTCATTTATTTCATTTTGAATTAAGTTATATGGATTTCATTTCATTTGGCTTATGTTATTTTAAAGAGTTTGATTTAAGTTTGATTTCATTCAATTTAACTTAAGATATTAAATTATGAATTTGTAAGGTTAAATTTTAAGTCCATTAATATGAATTAATATCTAAGGTTGGTCCATAGATTATTCTTAACCTAAAGTACTTAGGTTAATTACTTGATCTGATTTGATTAATCTAGGTTTTAAGTTCATTATTTAAATTCATTAAGGATGAATGGTTTTATTAAATTTAACTTAAGTTGTTGAATTATGTTTGAATTTCATTAAGTATTGATTTTCTTAAAATTTTATGATTTGATTAAATTCTTTGAGTTAGAAAGTTTTGATGAATTACCATAAGTATTTCTGATGTTTATTTCAGATTATTTCAATTTATTTGTTGATTTAATGAATTAATGATTATTCTTAATTATTATTTAGTTCATATTGACCTAAAGATTAGGAAAATCAAGAATTCCAAATTTATAGACCAATTGGGTTTGGGACAACTATGGAAAGTGGGATTACATGCCAATTTTATGTTTCTAAAGTTTCAACTTGATTAGAGATGTAATTAGGGTGTAATTAAGGTTTTAACTATTTCATTAAAACCTAAATTGAGCCTAATTTATTAAGATTCATTAAGAGATTTTATTTTTCACTTATTCTTTACTGAAATAGTTTTCCAATAAGTGTTTATTCATATTTGTTGGTTAACTGGTTGATTTATTATGATTTCATTAAGTTCAGGTTATTTAATTGAATTATTTAATTCTTTTACTTGCCAAATTGAGTTAATTAGTGATCTATAGGTCCATATAGGTTTGATTTGGTTTAATTACTATTCTAATATTCATTAATATTCATTATGTTGATTTAAGGTTATTAGATTAAAGTTTTCTAATTATTTCCTTAAAGAGTAATTAATTTTATTTAGAGTGATTAATTTGATTTATTTAGCTTTCCAATGGGGATCCTTGGAAGGTAGCTAAGATCCTCTTAATAAGTGTTTAGGTGAAGAGGTGGGAAGATAAGGAAGAAAAAATTGATCTTTCCTTCTCTTAATCCATATTTTAATTATTTTTCGATTTTTTATTTAGTTTTTGAATTTATTAATTAAGGAGGTTAATTACCTCAATAATTTTAAGAGGATTAATCTCCTTCCCACATGTATTGATTAAAGTGATTTTAAATTTCCACCATCTAATGTTTTGTTTAACTCACTTAACCCAAATTGGATTAAGATGAGTTAAACCTAATTTCTTATGGGTCAAATGACCAATTTAACCCAATTGCACTTAATAGAGAATTGGGTTATGTCCCCATTACCATCTTCATATGATTTAGGACAATCATCTTGGGTTTATTTCAATTTTCCTTGGGTTTGAGTTCAATGTAGCCTATTTAGGTCATTTTGATTTAAGGAATTTAATTTACTTAATCTAGTTATTATTATGATCAAAATATTTATTTGGTATTTTGGAATATTTTTGGTGATTTAATTTAGTCAAATTTTAGTGGGTTGACATTTTGATCATGTGGGTATTTAAGTCAACTCTAGGTTGACTAGAGTTGACTTTAGGTTTGACTTTAATTTTGAAGTAGGAAATCCTCATTTGAACTTGATATCATTTTATTGCTAAAATGATGTCTTCTAAAAATGATGTCAACAAATGGACCCCAATATGTGTAGTGGATTAACTAATACACCGCATATATGTTGAATTGATTGATCAACATACAGTATAAGCTTGGGGTTCCAATTCATGACATTAATTTTTTTTTTATTTGAATTTTATTTTGATTTGATTGTGAAAGATATATATATGTATCTTTACTTTGGAGTGTGATTTATTCTTAGAAACTTAAGTTTTCATTAAGTTCTAGGATGAAGAAGAATGTTATTAGGAGTAGACCCAAAGATTGGTCTAACCCTAATGCAATCATTATGCTCAAGGAAAATGCCTTCAGGGGACTTACTCTTTCTTGAGAATAGTGGTGATTCATGTGATTAGTTAATAAGATGGAGTCATTAAGGGCGTGATCCATCCTAATTAGCTAAAGAGAGGGGAGGGGTCTTTAAAGACTTGATCCAATCCTGAAAATAGGATGCCAACTTGGCGCTTACTTCTACATGATTAGAAATAATGCCAACTATGGGACTTATATCTTTCTAGCTATTAGAAATGGATCATAACTACTTAATCCAATCTAACTTGCCTGTGTAGCATGAAAGGGGCCTTGATGGCTTGTTCCAATTATGTACAAGGTAGGAATGGTGCCACTTTGCTCGAAACCCACAAAGGTGGTTTTTATGGGAATGGTGCACAAAGGCTTACTCCAAACCTAGAAAGATATGAGAAAGGTGCCACAATGGGCTTGCTCCCATCTCAAGTCATGTATAGGAAAGGTGCCACAAAGGGCTTGCTCCCAACCTATCATGGGAATGGTGCACAAAGGCTCCCAATCATAGGAATGGTGCACAAATGTTTACTCCAAACCTAGAAAGACATTAGAAAGGTGCCACAGAGGGCTTTATCCCATCTCAATTCATGTATAGGAAAGGTGCCACAAAGGGCTTACTCCCAACTTATAAAGGTAGTTTTCCATGGGAATGGTGCACAAAGGCTTACTCCAAACCTAGAAAGACATGAGAAAGGTGCCAGAGGGCTTGCTCCCATCTCAAGTCATGTATAGGAAAGGTGCCACAAAGGGCTTGCTCCCAACCTATAAAGGTAGTTTTTCATGGGAATGGTGCACAAAGGCTTACTCCAAACCTAGAAAGATATGAGAAAGGTGCCACAGAGGTTGCTCCCATCTCAAGTCATGTAAAGGTGCCACAAGGGCTTTCTCTCCCAACCTATAAAGGTAGTTTTTCATGGAATGGTGCCCAAAGGCTTACTCCAAACCCAAAGACATGAGAAAGGTGCCACAGATATTTGCTCCCATTTCAAGTCATGTATAGGAAAGGTGCCATAAAGGGCTTGCTTAACCCATATAGGTGATATGGATGAAGGAAAAAAGTGACTTATTCCTAATCCCAAAAAGTTTTGACTAATAATCAAGAGTCTCATAGACTTAATCTTTACTTAATGAAAAAGGGTAATGGAAGGTTCTTCAAGTTCTTAATTTCACTAATACTCTTACACATGAAGAAGTTTAGTGAAGGAGGTTTCAAAGAGTTGAAATTTATTTTTGAAGGAAGACTTGGGTATATTTGGACCCAATGCTTTTGCCATGAGCCATGAAGTTCATCATTTTTTTTTATATCTCAAAGTTATAATGAACCATGCTAGATGTAATTTATTGAAGGCAAGACATCATTGGGTAATAACCGAGAATTCTACCTCTTTGAGCTTGCATGTGTAGTTCTTTGGGTGAAGAACCAAAGTCAACCAGTGCTTCTCAAATAAAATTTCATTTCTTCTTGTTTGAACATATATTTTATTTTTACTTTGTTGACATGAATCAACAACTTATAAGGCATTCTTGGATTCAATGAAGATCAAGAGATTCCTTTAAAGCTTTTAAAGTGAATGAGAATCAAGATAATCTTTTGGATTCATCATAGAGACAAAATTCTTATCCCTAATTAATAAGAGAATTGAAAGGATTAACTTATTAGAGAAATTTAGATTCTCCTGATAAGTATAAAATTGAATTTATTCAGTTGATTTATTATTATAAGAAACGAAATTTCATAATTGTCTTTGATTAATTTCTTATTTTTGCATTTTTGATCCTTTAGCATTTTACTACAAGTTCTTCAAAATTACTTCAAAAGTAAATTTCAAGACTCCATATATAGTAACAAGATTGTTCTTCAAACTCATATTGAAGTGTTTATTTTATTATTCTTTGGCAAGATTTTCAATATAACCCTCTACCTAATTGAAAGTGGGATTATAAGAAATCTTGATCATGACCCTTTTTTTGCTAAATTTCCCCAAATATTTTGAGGTTGAATGATATGACTTTATAAATAACATTCTTGTAAGGATTTTGAATGTCATATCATATTTCAATTTTTTTTTAGAATCATTTTGATTTGACAATTTTAGATAAGTTATCCTTAAGAAGGATAATCTTATGCATGAAAATATTTTTGATTTGAAAATGAAATATGGGTAATATGAACCCATTTCAAGGTAAAGATTATACCCGTCCCAAGAAATATCATATAAGTTAGCTAACAACCAAGAATCTTTTCTTCTTATGTACAACCATCATTTTCTAGCTTTTAATTTTAGCAAAAATTTGCTTTTCTTTTGAATTTGACCACGTCAAGGGACTTAATTTATTGAAATGGAATCAAGCTTAAGTTTATGGACCGCTATATGGAGATCATTTCAATTTTATTTTGAGATAAAGTAGTCTTTAAACCCAAAAGATAGCTTGATCAAATCATCGATAGCTAACTCATTAAAGAGTTAGATCATTGATATCATCTTGTCAATTATGGAATTGAATTTTTCTTCAAATTCTAAGGGTGCATCCCAAACTTGAAGACTATATAAATCTCCAGACACATCTAAACAACATCGATGCAATGTGCTAGAGTGCCTTTTGAAAAGAAAGTTAGGACCCAAACTACTTAAGCTTTTTAATTGCAATGGCTCTATAATTTCATAACTTTTCTTGTTTATGGTTATAGACCACTTGCAATGGAATCGAGTATACTCAATGAGACCTTTGACATACAAAGGATATGGACCCAAAAAGAAGATCCACTATATTTTCTTTTAACTTAAGTGAGCTCACCCAATCAATCATGGCTAAAATGACAAAGTATGAGATATCGCTATTTTTATTCAGCTAGGACAATTTTTCACTTCTAACCCTACCACTTTATTTTGATGTGGAGAAGTTTAAAGTTAAAATGTCCATTTACATTGGGTGTCTTTTGCTTCATTTGAAATTAGAATATACTCAATAGAATCTTTGTCATTCAAAAGATATGGTTTCTTGAAAAAGAAGATCCACTATCTTTTTATTAAGCTTCCAAGCAAGCTCACCCAATCATGGTAAATGCTAAAATGATAAAGCATGAGATATCTGATTATATTAATTTCATTTAAGCTATGTTAATTTGATTGGGTATTTTTGATTCGATTGAAATGATATCAGAGTATACTCAATAGAATCTTTGCCATTCAAAAGATATGGACTCCTGGAAAAGAAGATCCATTATCTTTTTATTTAACCTGCTAAGTGAGCTCACCCAATCATGGCAAAGGCTAAAATGACAAAGCATGAGATATCTGATTATTTTTATTTAGCTTAAGGACAATTTTTGACTTCTAACATTACCACTTTATTTTGATGTGGAGAAGCTTAAAAAAAATTTCTACATGCTTAGAAATTTTATACTTCATCCTTTTGCTCTTAAATATAGTCCTTCCATCCCTTTACTTTTTTTCTTTCTTTTTTTTTTTTTAATTTGATTTCATTTCTTTATGAAAGGTTACATTTGGTAATTTTTCTAGTTACAAGATTCACTAAAGATAAATATATTTGACTCATTTCCATATCATTTCATTCTTTATGAAATGACTCCACTAAATGATTTGTTAAGAAATTTGATGTATTTGACCTTTGTCCAAATACAACATTTTCTTGATTGACTTTTGATATGATTCAAGTCTTTGCTTGATCATATAATATGATCCAACATTTCTATTTTTTATTTTTTTTTTTTATTTTTATCTTTTCATGAAACAACAAATCTAGTAAAGCCATTTAAGATTGATAAGAATGACTTTCTAATGATGTTACACATGTCAATTCAAAATTAGTGGAGTCATTTAAGATTACATAATGATTTCCTTGAAAACTTTACACTTCTAAATCAAAATTTTCTATTGGAATCAAATATTAGTGAGGTCATTTAGGAATAGCTATATGATATTCCTAAAAACTCAACACTTTAGGATGAATATGAAAATCCTTCAATAATCAATAAGATTTGTTTTTTGATTCCATTTTATTCTCTCTTTTTTATATGTTTCTTATTTTTTATTTTTTGATTCCATTTTATTCTCTCTTTTTATTATTTGGGGCTGAATAGGACCATCCAAGAGCATTTAAAGATGTTTCATGAATTCCTAATTTTCTCTATTTATGTTTGAGTTAATTTGGCTTCAACCAACAAAGTGATTGAAATTAAGTTCTTTTTCTAGGTTAAGTTTTTAAGATTGAATTTTCATGAAGCTAAAAACTACTTTCTTTATTTAATTGAATTTATATGTCACCATCTTATCAAAGCTTGATTAGAATTGCTATATAAATTTATTCTCATGTTTATATTTGATGATGTGATGCACGATCAACATATATTTTGGAGATTTCTTCTTTTAAATTTTCTACATCAACTAAGATGTTAATAAGTTTTAGTAATCTTCTTCATCATAGAAGATAACCCTAGAACTTCTTTATAGTAGAATGCCACATCGGGAAGTTGCTTATAGTTAAGTAAGGCAAATTACATAATTATGTAATGCCTTGCTTTACTTTCATTTCTTTTTTTATTTTTATTTTTATTTTATTTTATTTTATTTCTAATAGAGCATTATGATGCTTGATTTTGCAAGCAACTTTCTCTAAGATGGGCAAAACATCACATTTTGAAAATGATTTATTTGCCATTTCTTTTCAATGTTATTTGAGGGGGTATGATTCTACCATTTTGAATTTGAGTTCAAGAATTTCCCTTTTTATATGAAGGGAAGGTAGGTCTCTAACTCCATCCTCAATAGATAAATATACCTCATGATCTATTAATCTAGAGTATCATAATTTAAAAGAGAATCCTCTAGGATAGATGATGTGCTATTAGAAAGTCAAATTTTGACTTGCATTTTATTTTATAGCACATATAAGATTAAAGGTAATCTTAGCTTACAATGGAATCTTTGACCACCATACTTAACATTAAGACAATGTCAAAATAGGTCATAAGACATTGCAAAGGATTCTCCCTAGATTCATTTTGAAAAGCATATAATACCTTAGTCTTGAAAATTAAGGCATTTTTCATTCATTTGGACACAAAGTCCTAAGTGATTTATCAATCAACTTTCCGGAGATAGAAGTTTCATATTTTTTCTGAGATAGAAATATCATCCTTAAGACCCAATAAGGTCATGATTTCTTTAGAAGGATTAACTTCTTCATTTATTTTATTTCTTGATTTAACCTTAAAATTAATTAAAGCCAATCATGGAATATCATTTCATTCAATGGGAGAAAACTCCCATTAAGAAAGTTGATTTAGATTTCATTCATTTCAACTTTATGAGAATTAGAATTCTCTTCACCCTCTCTTTTCTTTATTGAGTAGGAGCAAGAGTGAATCCTACCACTTTTTTTTTTTTTCTTATTTCATGTCATGTTCCTTTCTCCCAAACTCTTAAGAATTTAAGATTTTGGAAAGGTCTAAAAGAAGGTTACCTCCAAGTCACTCCTTAGAAGCCAATCAACTTGAGTAGTTTTTTCCAATATTCTAGTGGACTTGTGGAAATTAAGATTAAAGCGATTGGCATTCATGTATAATTTCCTTTATATGAATAGGAAATTTTCATTGAGTTCCTTAATCAACCTCTGCCTAAGGTCAATAAGGCATTCTCTTTTTGGGATGATTTTTTTGTTTTTATTCTTCTTTTCTAAATGCAATTCAAGCTTCAATCATGATGAGAAAAGGGGCAATAGGCACAACTATGCCTCCTTTTGATTTATGTTTTCTCAGGGTTTGAAGGAAATCCTTTATCTCAATTTACATCCTTAGGTGTTTTGACACCTTTTGAATGTAGAAGCATAAATCATTCAAGGACCGTCGATTCTCTTTAGCTCTAGTACAAAGCCAAAGTAAGATCAAGGATAAGTTTAATTTTGAGACTTTATTTTTGGAGATTTGCTTTTCAAATCCTGAAATACTTTTCATACTTTTTTTGTTAACATTTCTTTTATGTATTAGAATGGTTTCAAATCTATCGTGACCAGATTTAGGTCTTAACAAAGATTACTTCTTCTTTTTTAAATTTCTCTCACCTCTCATTTTATTTTAGGATTTGGTTCTAGGACCCAATCATTTAATTGTGACAAATGAAGAGTTCTAGAACCTTTATTCAAGATGTTGGATAGACTCAACCAAGAATGAAATGGAGAGGTATCCAGCGAAAAGAAAGGCAGTCCTAACCTGTGAGTGGCACTAGTACACTACCGATATATAGACATATCCCCCTAATTCTAATGATGGAGAGAGGAACCATTCCCTAGTGGAGTCACCAGAAAAATATGTTGGTTCTTTTTCTCTAGAATAGAGAAAAGAAATGACACCACATAGAGTTTAGGAATATTTTATTTAGATGATCAAATATGGCATTAATGGATAAACATATTATCTCATAAGATAAATATTCTCTCCTGTAATGGATTCAATCATTTCAATAAAATAAAGGATAATGATACTAGTATTTTCAGAGCTACATGGAAAAGTAGAATGGAATTTTATCTAGGATCTTGGTTCCCTATAAAGGCAAGCCTCTATAATTACATCTTGGGAAGGGTCTCTTCCTAAGAATACATTAAAAAGAAATAAGTATTATTCCTAAAGACTACTAAGGTAGCTTTCAAAGGATTGATTTTTGGAAATTCAATTGGGAGAGGTCCAAATTGGAGAGAGTTATTTTGAAGAGTCAAATGGAAAAGAGTAGTAAATGTCTATTGATATTGGGATGCCCAGTAGACATTTCATCTATCCTACGATTGGGCTTCAAATTTGGGATTTAATTTTAGATTCAAGTTATCATTTTTTTAGAAATCTAGGGCTTAGATTCTAGACAAGATAGAAATGCCTAGGGTTGAAGACTTATTCCTAAAAGGATGCTTCAGAACCTAGTCTATAGGTGCTTCTGACACATTTCAGATGCTCGACCTAATTCAATTCTTGGGAATCATTGGTCATTCCCATCACTTGAAGGAATGAACCTATCCCTGACTCTTACTTACGCACGGAGAAGATGCCTAACACCACCTAAACACATTTTAAAACCATGAGGCTAAGTCATATGAACATAAGATGGATGGGCTGTTGCAATTTTAGGAAAGAAATCTATGAACTTGGACTTACTCTCTAACCCCTAGGATTATGTAAGGTATGAAGATGTACCTAACTAATGCATATTTTTTAGATTTTTAGAATTTTCTAACTCAATATTCATTTTAGGCCATAGGAATACAATTTATGCCTAATGCATGTAATTAGAAAAAGATTATGGGCCAAATCAGAATAGAAGGTGTACTTCCACCATAGGCTCTCAAAGGTCAAGCCCAGGTTTCTGCAAAGGATGGAAGTCCTTCATTAACCAAGAGTGAAACAATATGATTTATGCATGATATTAAAACATCCAACTAAGGGATTGCTACATATTTTATCTTGTTTTAATGGCCTAGGATTTTATATAAAGATTACAAGTTGTATTTATTTTTATGTTTTAATTGATTTAGTTTTGTAGAAAATTTAGTTTATCCTATGAACCTACGTCAAGGCATACATCATAGCACAAATATAGCACAGAAAGAAACCTAAGAAAACCATGTTATTTCTATTGCACACCCAAAATAAATCTAGCCAGATTAAATTATATAAGAAAAAGGCTAATGCGTGGTACTCCATCCGGAAGAAAGAAAATTGGGCAGTTTCGCCCTTATACAACCTAGCCTAGAACTACAAGTTTAGATCTATGGTTCTTCTTTCCAGAAAATTCTCCTTCTTCAGGGACATCCATGGCTCCCAGGGACCGCACCATCTCCCGGTTGGGTTGTCACTTGCTAATCCTAGACCCCATAGATCCTAACCGAATTCTAAGCTCAAGTTTTTAGGAAATGCACACAACACACAAAACAGTTTATATTTCACAAACATACGGGCTTAGCATTAGTTGCTTGCCAAGCCCACCTGTCCTATGGACTATGTTAAAAGATTTATAGTACTTACAAGAAAACAACAATTCTATTATTTAATTATTACAGTGATTCCTTTAACACAGTCCCCTACATAAAATAATATTAAATCTAGAAAGAATGCCCTAACATTCAGTCTATCAAACAAACAAGCCTAGGCATCCAGTCTAAATAAATACACCACACAGACATGTGAAGTATGGCACAACATATCACATGAGATTAAAATAAAGTCACAAAATGATCTAACCAAGATCTAGAGTTAGTGACCTAAGTAATCTAGTGTGTGTAGAAGTGGGGTTTTTATGGTAAGTCTTTGCTAGGCCTTTAAGTTTAAGTTTGAAGTTTGAAGTTTGTACAGGTTTAATTTTTACCATAGGTTTGTTTCAATTCAAATGGTTTAATGATTTAATTCCTATTTTTATGTTCATTTTATTTGGTTAAAGTTGTATAAGTTTTCAAGAATGAGAAATAGAATGAATTTCATTTTTAGGTGAAACTCACTTTATTGCATCTAAATCCTAATGAGGTTTCCAAAAGGCTAACTAAAATCTAAGTATTTTAATTAATCCTTTTGATTTCATTTATGTTTGGATTTGATTTATGTTATTTCATTTTTGAATTATTTTGTTTGATTTAACTTATTTGATTTATTTCATTTTGAATTAAGTTATATGGATTTCATTTGATTTGCTTATGTTATTTTAAAGAGTTTGATTTAAGTTTGATTTCATTCAATTTAACTTAAGATATTAAATTATGAATTTGTAAGCTTAAGTTTTAAGTCCATTAATATGAATTAATATCTTAGGTTGGTTCATAGATTATTATTAACCTAAAGTACTTAATTTAATTACTTGATCTGAGTTAATTAATCTAGGTTTTAATTTCATTATTTAAATTCATTAAGGATGAATGGTTTTATTAAATTTTAACTTGTTTAATTATGTTTGAATTTCATTAAGTATTGATTTTCTTAAAATTTTATTATTTGATTAAATTCTTTGACTTAGAAAGTTTTGATGAATTACCATAAGTATTTTTGATGTTTATTTCAGATTAATTCAATTTATTTGTTGATTTAATGAATTAATGATTATTCCTAATTATTATTTAGTTCATATTGACCTAAAGATTTGAAAAATCAAGAATTCCTAATTTATAGACCAAATAGGTTTGACATAATTATGGCATTTGGGGTTCATGCCAATTTTATGTTTCTAAATTTTCAACTTGATTAGAGATGTAACTAGGGTCTAATTATGGTTTTAATTATTTCATTAAAATCTGAATTAAGCCTAATTTATTAACATTCATTAAGAAATTTTATTTTTCACTTATTCGTCATTGAATTACCTTTCCAATGAGGGTTTATTCATACCTTTTTGGTTAACTGGTTGATTTATTATGATTTATTAAGTTTAGGTTATTTAATTGAATTATTTAATTCTTTTAATTACCAAATTGTGTTAATTAGTGAACTGTTAGGTTCATATAGTTTTGATTATGTTTAATTAAAATTCTAATATTAATTAATATTCATTATGTTGATTTAAGGTTATTCGAGTAAATTTTTCTAATTATTTCATTAAAGGGTAATTAATTTAATTAATTTAAAGGCTAAACACATGAAATTATAATTTCCCTTGAATTTAGAGAATTAAATCCCCAAAAATTTACCTAAGGTATATTTTAAGCTTAATTTCATTTCCCCAAAATTTAGAATTAATTGGATTATAAATTTGAGAGTAATTAAGGTTTAATATTTTTCAATTAAACTCTAATTAAGGAAAAAGTACCTAGCAAAATTTCAGGATTTTAATTTTTATGGATTTCTCTCATCAAGATGAATCCATTAAGCTTTTATTTATATTTTTCTAATATTTCTTTGATTTTATATGATTTTTTGAAGTTTTAGATTTTATAAATTAATTAAGCCATTATTTAACTAATCTTAATGGTTTTAACTTAATGAGCCCCAATTTTATTAAAATGAGATTGTTGACCATCCGAATGAGATCGCCCCTCGCGATTCCACTGCCCGGATCAAGACACGTGTCGCGTGTTGATTCGCGGGATGAGCCATCCGATCGGATCGATGGTCCGATCATTCGTGATTCTTAAAATATTTAATCAAATTATAAATGCCTAGATCTAGATCATCTATTTCTTTAAAAGGAATGGTGGATTTCATCTCCCCAACCTCTACGGGACAGGACCCCCATGTTTTGCTAATATCTTTGCTATGTAATGAAATCGATGATTTAAAAGTGCTACATCATTGAAAGCTCTTCTTTCAATCCATACTTTTAATCACAGAGAGCAAGCCTTATATGAAAAATCAAGGCAATGCTTTAAAGAAAAAAGAGGGGTCATCAATGGCGCATCTTTTCTGGAGTTTTAGAGGTTGAAATCAATTCCAATATCATTTTCTTCAAGAGAAAGCCTTGTACTAAGGGAATTAAGCTAATTCCTTTAGTTTGATCTCTAGCCCAATTGGAATTTTGGTTTTATTGTTCATAATGGTTGAGAGCACTTGGAGGGAGTGGAGATTTCATTTTGCTTTAGTTTGGATGTGAGGATGTGGGCTTAATTATCCTTAGGGAAGTGTCTATGCTTGGTTTCTTATATGGTCAAAGCTCTTATGCACTTTGGCTTCCCTTGGTTGGTTTTAGTGATGGGGATCTTTGGAAGGTAGATAAGATCTCCACTCACATCTATAACAAGTGCTTAAAAGAGTGGGAAGATAAGGAAGAAAAAATGGATCTTTCCTTCACTTAATCCATTTTTTAATTATTTTTTTGATTTGTTATTTAGTTCTTTAATTTTATTAATTAAGGAGGTTAATTACCTCATTAATAATGTTTAAGAGGATTAGTCTCTTCCCACATATATTGATTAAAGTGATTTTGAATTTCCACCTTCTAATATTTTGTTTAACTCACTTAACCCAAATTGGGTTAAAATGAGTTAAACCTAATTTCTTATGGGTAAAATGACCCATTTAACTAATTGTACCTAATAGAGAATTGTTATGTCCTATTAACATCTTCATTTGATTTAGGACAATCATCTTGGGTTTATTTCAATTTTCCTATTTAAGTCATTTTAATTTAAGGAATTTAATTTACATAATCTAAGCCTTAATGAACTCAAATTTCTTTACTATAATCATAAATATTTATTTGATATTTTGGAATATTTTTTGTGATTTAATTTAGTCAAATTTTAGTGGGTTGACTTTTTGATCAAGTGATCTTTAAGTCAACTAGGTTGACTAGAGTTGACTTTAGATTTGTCTTTAATTTTGAAGTAGAAATCCTCATTTTAGCTTGATATCATTTTATTGCTAAAATGATGTCTTCTAAAAAATGAGGTCAACAACATAGTGTAGTTCATGCATTATAGCATACTATTGTGTATTACTACTTGTTATTTAGCATATTTTAGTTTGTTACAGTATGATGTAGTAAGGTTTGTACTATCATAATTCGTAAAAATATTGATTTATAAGCTAAGATGATGGAATTTGGCCAAATTCAAGGTAAGCTTTAGCGAACATATTTGTGGGTGTGCTATGGTGTGTTATTTAATCAAAAGAATGGAATTTTGAATCCAAAATAAATGTTCATTTTCAAACAAATTTGAAAATTTTTTTGCTTAAAGTGATTCATTTTAAGGTGTAATGTAAGATAATATATTATATGGAAGAATTAAAATATATAATGAACATAACAATATAACCTCACAAATATATGAATGTGGTGGTGTGTTACTAAATGTTATTGTACATTTTATTATATTTTACTTTAGTTATAATACATTGGGTCAAAACTCACAAAAATGTTAATTTGAAGGTTCATATGGAAGAATTTGGCTAAATTCATAGTACACAATAAGAAGCAATACCAAAATTATGCTATTTTGTAGCATTTCTAATAGAAAATAATTATTTTACATCCAAAATGAACATTATTCATTTTGAGAAAGTTTTATTTGTTCTTTTTTGAGTGATTCTAATGAGGTGTAATATTAGACACTATATATTACAACAAATTATAATATAACATCATATATTATAATATAACATAGTGTCTTAATTCACACAATAATATAGTTTAGCATGATATTGTATAGTTAGTTTGAGCTTGCACCATCACAAATCATAAAATGCTTGATTACAATGTTAGATGATGTAATTTGAATGAATAAATTGTTAAGCTTTTGATTAAAGTATTAAAAGTGTGCATAAAGAAGAATTAAGATTTGATGAGAATTCCATGTCAAAGACATGGTGGAGATCCGCTAGGGATCTCATGCACTGACATGACATGGGTAGGGAATAGAAGAAGAAAATCTATTAGGGATAAAGTTTGAAGTTGATTTGATTATATGATTTGTGGAAAGAAGATCAGTTGGGGATAAGAATCTATAATCCACTTGGGATTAAGATAGAATTGACTTTAATTTGTTTTTTTTTTAATTTATGTGGAGGCATATCTGCCTGAGATATGGGCTTGAGTTCACTAGGGAATGGGTAAATGAACCTTCCACAAAGAGATGTAGGTTCGAGCTATCTGTTGGGGATTGAGAATTGAGTTTAATTTCATAGATTTGTTTGGGGATGTATCTGCTAATATAGTGTGTTAATTCACACTATAATATGTTTTGCAAGATATTATATAGTTTATTTGAGCTTGCACCATCATAAATCATAAAAGGCTGATTACAATGTTAAGATGATGTAATTTGAATGAATACATTGTTACGATTTTGGTTGAAGTATTTAAAGTGTGCATAAGAGAAGAAATAAGATTTGATGAGAATTCCATGTCAAGGACATGGAGGGAGATCCACTATGGAATCACACATGCACTGGACATGACATGTGAGGGGTCTATGTCGAGGGAATAGAAGAAGAAAATTTGGTGGGGATAAGGTTTGAAGTTCACTTGATTATATGATGAAAAGAGATCCCGGGGATAAGAATCTATAATCCATGGGATTAAGATCAATCATTAGTTTATTTTATTTTTATTTATGTGGAGGCATATCTAGAGATATGGGCTTGAGTCCGTGGGATCAAGTATATGAAACTTCCACTAGGAAGCGTGTTGCTATCTGGGATTTGGATTTGAGTTTGATTTCATAGATTTATTTGGGGATGTATCCATGGGGATAAGAGTTTGGTTGGATTTCTTTGATTTAGACTCTACTGGGGAGTTTATTTTGGCTCAATGGGAGGTTGGTTTTGAATTGATTTGTTGCTTGACTTGTTTATATATGATTTGGGCTCCACTGGGAGAAGGGTATGATTTAACACCACTAGGAAAATTAGATTTAATTTAATATGAGTTAATGTATGGACCCTATTATGCGGGACCCACCGAATGGGCTATATCACCTACCTCAAGTTTACAAATCCAAAGGGGTAGTCTACCCATTATGGGGTAGATCTATCCAACCTAAGGGTTTGCCTTTTGGTGTGCAACTATGGAAAGAAGGCATACAGACTTAATCTTCCAAAGCAGCAATAACGGGTGACTGGATGCACAACAAATTGAACCAGACCTAGGGCAACTATTGAGTGAATGCCATCGAGGACTTATGTCAACTCAAAAGTAGTCAAGATTAATTTTATCTTAATTTCATGTGATTTGATATGGTTTATTTGGTTTAGTTTGATTTCAAATTGATGGAAAATCTGTTGGAGATATGAGCTTAGCCAAATTTGATAGATTTAATTTATAGACATTATTGGTGTGTGTTGGACCCACTGAGAAGGTGCTATATCAAACTTATCCTATCTCAAATTTACAAATACAAAGGGATAGTCTATTGGCCATGGGGTAGAGCTAGCCAACCTAAGAGGTTGCCTTTCAATGTGGAATGGCTGTGCTAGGAAGAAGGAATAGCAGACTTACATCATCTAAAGTAGGGAACAATTGCTGGGGTGACATGTTGGTAGCATAATAAATTGAACCTGACTTAGTGGTGACTACTTAGTGAATGCCACTTGGGACTTATACCAACTAAAGAGTAGTTAGGCGATTCCTATATGGAGTTTTTCTGACACCGCCTATAGATACCGCTTGGGAAATGGCAACTGGGGTGTCCTCCTAATCCACAAGTGAATATATATTTTGTTTATATGTTTGCATGGACCCTATTGGTGTGTGAGGGACCACACTAAGAAAGTGCTATGTCAACCTTGACCTAACTTAGATTTACTAGACCAAGGGAAAATCTAGACATCCATATGATAGATTCTCCAACCACATGGGTAGTTACTAAGAAAGTGGAACTATCAGATCCGATAGTAACCTTTGTAGTGTCTAAATGGGGTCGCAAAGGATGTGATCCAAATATTGTGCCCACAAGAGAGATGCTACTAGGGGAATTATACTGAGCTTTAGAAAAGAAACACTATATGTGTACGGTGGCCAACTCAAGGACAAAGCATAGCAGACTTACATCTTCCATGAGTGGTGTATCCTAAGGTGTGAGAACCAACCAACCAAGATGTATCCATCGATGAGGTGTATCCGTCAGATAGAGAACCAACCAACCTAAGGTCATCGGTGTGCAATGATCAACTGGAAAGAAAGTATAGGCTTACAACTTTTGAACTGATCATCAATAGAATCATCCATGGATGCTATCTAACCTAGAGACTACTAAGTGGGGAGCCCCGAGGAAGGACTGGACCCAGACTTGAAGTAATCAGGAGGGAAGGAGTCACTAGAGGACTTATCCTAAACCTAAAATATACTCAACCCAATTAGTGCATGAAGGCTAATCCAAGAAGAAAACGTAGCAAACTCACATCCTTTTAAATGAAGCCAACATGAGGTAGCTTAGCAGCCATGCAGTAAGGCCTACAAAACTAACAAGGAACTCATCGGTGTGTAGTGGAAAAGTAAGGAAGGAATGTGTAGCATACTTACATTTTCCAAAGCAAGAAGACTGGACGACTAATTAGTAGGTATCACCACCTAGCAAACGAAAGTGAGTGCCACCAGGGATGATATCTCAACTCAGAGTAGCCCGAGATAAAAGATATGTGTTTGTTCTATATGTTTGGGTAGTTTGTGTTTGTTTTTTGTCGATGAAGGATAGGATTCCACTCGAGTTCTTTACACCTACCCTCAACACATCATGGCAGATTGGCAAACAAGAATACTTTCAACATGGAAGACATTGAATACAAAATAAAATTTTTAATAATTATAATTATTTTCAAACATGATTTATAATATTTCTTTAAGTAGAGCCCATTGATTGAAAGCATTGGGACCTCTCCCTTATGATTACTAAGCTGATAAAATCCTCCTAGGTAGGCCTTTTCTATGGCAAAAGAACCTTCCTAATGGGGGTCAAACTTGCCTCCCATCTTTTAATGAACAACAATCGGTCTCCTCATAACTAAAATAAGGCTTGAAAAGCTCTAAGATAAACCAACTTATTGTGAGCTTGAATCATTAAAGCTTTGTACAACTTGACATTTTGGCATGCCCTCAAGCATCTCTCCTCTAAACTTTTGAGCTCATAACTGTAACATTGCATTCTGCTCTATTATAATCTTACTACCCACAACTCTCCTTAGTGATGGGAGTTAGACTTCTAATGGTAAAATGGACTTGGACCCATACATTAAAGAGAAAGGAGTAGACTGAGTTGGAGTTCAATACGTGGTGTGGTAGGCCCACAAGGCTTCAACTAACTTCTTGCTACTATCTCTTGTTGTTGTCGAGTAAGTTTTTTTTGATGGATTCTTATCTTTGTTTTCCCTCTAGTAGTTGATGGTAGAATATCTCCAATCTATATTATGTCTGAAAGTTGTTGATCTCAATGCTCTTGAATGCAGAACCATTATCATATATAATTCATCGAGGCACTCTGAACTTATATACAATATGCTTTTTAAACAATTGGAGCAAATGCTAAGCTATGACCACTCTGGGTAGAATCGCCTTTGCCCATTTGGAAAAGTAGTCAATAGTAGCTAAGATGAAATGATGATCCTTGGAAGAAGGAGGATCAATCGGATCCACTATGTCGATACCCCAACACTCGAATGGCCATGAGGCTAATGTAGGATGTAGAATGTTGGGTGGTTGGTGTAGGACCACACCATGTATTTGACATTGGTGGCATTGCTTAGCCATATCCATGCAATCTTTGATCATCGATGGCTAGTGGTATCCTAGTCTCATGATCTTACAGGCTTTGTGTTTGTCTAAGTAACATAACCACATATGATCAAAAGACCGTCGGTACAAGATACCATCCACAAGAGTGTAGGAAAGTTCTCTCTACTTCATATGATATGCTTGGGACTTCTCTTGAGGTAGTTTGCCTTTATTTAGTTAAAACATAAATGGTTGCCTCCAATCTAACTCCTCATCCATCTTGGCAATGGCAACCTCCCCTTCAAGAGAGTACTTTTTGATGAGTTCAATATCATTAAGGGATAAGACTTGTCTATTTTGGACCTTTATTGAAATGAACTCTTCCTCCGAACATGCCAACTCCTTGGCAAGCTTGGCTAAAGCATATGCTACAACATTCTCTCCTCAAGGAATCTCATAAATGGCAACCTCTGGGATTTATGCCAACAATTCTATGTTGTACTTGTTATAACCTTATAGGACCTAACAATTTGGTTGATAACTAGTAGAGAATCCTTGAAGTTGTTGATGTTCTGGATGCTTAGAGTAATGGCTAACTTAAAACCAATTATTAGATCTTCATATTCGGCTTCGTTGTTGGTGCAAGGATTGGAAAAATGATATGAGAATCTCATCACATCATGGTCTACAGTTAAGAGACTTATTCCTACCCTTGCCTTTCCTGGAATTGTAGATTATGGTTCTTATCCTCTTTGAGAGAAAGCCGCTCCATCAAAGTACATGTCCCAGTGGTCAATGTTAGTATCCCCTAAGTTCATGATTTATTTATCGAGGAGATCATCACTAAGTGAAGAGTCAGCAGGAAGGGGTGTGCTGCTAAGAAATATGCTAGTGCATGTCCTTTCACCATAAAGATGGGTATGAAGGTAATGTCAAACTACGAGAGGATCATGGACCATCATGCCAACCGTCTGGATAACTTTGGATGTATCATGAGATACTCTAGTGGTTTGATCCTAGAGATTAAGTTCACTTTATGAGGAAGTGTGTAGTGTTGTATTTTTAAGATGCAAAGATTAAAGTTAAGCAATGCTTCTCAATGGGTGGATAATTAGCCTAAGCAGGGATTAGGAGATAGTTGAGGTAGTATAGTGTATTTTCCTTCCCTTCGTCATTAGCTTAGGCCAACAAAGAACCAAAGGAGTTATCTAACACAATAGTGTAAAGTATGGCTTGTGTTAGGGATAGGGTTTTAGAATTGGTCATCATCGGTAATGCTTGATGTCTTGAAGGCATGCTCACACTTGTCATCCTACTTAACTTGGCATCCTTTTGACAAGTGTTGAGAATGGTGACATCTTCTCGATAGGTTGTATATAAAGCTTCTTAGATACGCCAACTTCCTTTAGAATAATCTGAGTTGAGTTAAACTTTTAGGGGGTGATATTTCTAATATCACCTTGATCATCTCTGGATCCATTTTAATTCCATAGTGTTGGACAACAAACCCAAGGAACTTCTATGAAGCTACTTTGAATGCACACCTCAGGGGGTTCATTTTGAGGTTAAATTGTCTTAACTATTCAAAAACTACTCTCAAGTCAAAGAGATGGTCTTCCTTTTCTCTACTTTTGACCACAAGATCATTGACAAAGCACTCAACTTGATGATGAATGAGTTCATTGAAGATTCAAGTCATAGCTCGCTAGTATGTAGCATTGAAATTTTTAAAGTTAAAAGGCATGACCTTATAGCAATAGATTTTGATTGGGGTTCTAAAACCAATATTTATTTCATCTTCATGGGTCATCTCTATTTGGTTATATCCAGATGAGCTATTCATGAAAGATAAGACTGCATGAGATGAAACAATGTCCACCATATGCTCCAAAATTAGTAGTAGAAATTCATCTTTTGGATATGTCTTATTTAAATCCCTAAAATTGATGCATATGTGAATTTGACCATTCTTTTTCTTAATTAGGACAATCGTTGGCTAACCAGGTAGGGTATTTTTCTTCTTGGATGAAGGCAGCATTGATCGGTTCTTGACATGACTATTCTATGTCTAATGCATCTAGAGCTTACTTGATAGGTTAGCGGTAGGCTCTATTTGGTTTATCGACTACGTTAGAAACCAATCTAGGCATCTCTTCATAACTCCATGCAAAACAGTCCTTAAAGTTAGTCAACAGCCTAACTAAGTCATTAGTTTTAATTTCATCCAACAAAGAATTGATGTATGTCGAGTGTGGATCTTCTTTAGTTCCTAATTTGATTTCCTTGAGCTCATCGATGGTTGACTTGATCTCTTCTTTGAACTCTAATGGTGCATCTTTGACTTCAAAATCATCTGGATCATCTGAAGTTTCTAAGCACAGCTCCTCACATGAGTTAATGTGATTTGGAAAGAACTTATCGATTCCAAATGATTGGTGATGACTAAGCAATCATCATCATCGGACCACTATCAATCTTAGTCATGGTCTTGATTGAGAGCTTTTGCACTTATTCTTCCATGTTCTTTCAAAGTACTCTGACCTATGCATTGACAAAGTATGTGGGATTAACCCTTTCTCTGCTAAATTATGAACACAAGGCAAGTACCAATCAAAAGATAATTCTATTAAATCTTTATATGAATCATCCTCAAGTTCTACATCAACTTCTTGACTTGAGGATGATGCTCCCAGAAAGAACCTCTGAGTCTTCACACCTGTGGATGAATTAGGGGCTTCCTTAACTACCAAACCCTTAACTTTTTGAGAGATAAGTGGGGTTAGAGCTAAGGTTCCCAACTGATGCCTAACTATTTCACATATAGACTTGAAAACACTTATGATTTGCTTTGGAGACCGATCTTCATCGTTATCTGGCTCAAGTCTCACCTATAAAAAAATCTACTACTGAGAAGAGCTGGATGGTGTGCTAACCATATAAGACTCATCTTATGAACTAGATTTTAAGTCTATATGGAAAGCAGGTGCACTCTTGGTAGCTGGGACATATCTTCTATTGGGTGGCCAATAAAGAGGTTTTCCACCCCTAGGACTGCCTCCGAACTGACCTCTTCCTCTGCTTGGTAGAGGTCAGGTCATCCTACCCATTTATTTAAATGGAGTAATGAATTGTAGGTGGAATCTAATGTCATTCTCCAATTCCTCCTCCAAGACTATTTTCGCTCCCTTTTTTTTCTTTTTCTTTTTCTCTTTTCTTTTCCTTTTCTTTTTCTCTTTTTCTTTTTCTTTTTCTTTTCTATTTTTTATTTTGAAACATTGGCCAAGTTCGCAAGAATTAACTTGTTGAATTTGAGGGAGGTAGCAAGCCATCCTCATATATAGACCTCATGAACCGGTTACGTATTGCTCTATTCGACATATTAGATGATCAGCCTCTCAAACCTCATACAGCGTGTAGGGGATGGAACTATCTTGTTCTAATGTATCCATTGTCTCCCAAGCAAAGCATTGAAAGTAGTATTTGAGTCTATATTGTGAAACTTAGCTTCAATCTTCCAATCATCTATCTCCACGGGAAACACTATGGAGCTTAACGCATATTGGCCTCACTTTTGGAGTGTGGATTCAATATTCCCATCTTAGAATTAGATGTCTTCTAGAGACTAAGACTTCCCTAGCATAAGACACTTCTAACAATTAGGTAAACACTTAACCTTAGCCTAAAGACTTAGAAGGGTTAACCATAGGATTAGGTTTTGCCTTAGGGATTAGGATAATGCACCGACCCTACTACCCAAATCCAATACATGTTCACCTTTTCAAACCAAACCTCAAGTTCAATTCAAACATCAAATTGAAATCCAAATCCAAACCCAAATCCCAAAACCAAATGATTGAAGCCCATGATCAAATCCAAACTTGAAACCCTTCCTAATCCATATGACATATCCCATGGACTTAGCCAAATCTTAATTCAAATCAATCCAAAATCAATTCATTTTCTCATAATCAATTTATATCTTCAATCATCTTTCTAAATGTAAATCAAATCTACATTCAAATGATCAAAACTAAATCAAATTAAATCAAAACCCTTCTAAATATATGACCTATCCATACTTATCCATCTTAATCCAAATCAAGTCAAACTCAATTGATTTTCTCATATAAATCAATCATCTTCACAAATTTAAATGAAATATACATTTAAATCTTCAAAATTAAATCAAAGCAAATCAAACTCCAAACCTAAGCCACATGACCCAACTCCATGGACTTAGCCAAATTCTTTCATTCTAGAACCCAAATTTGATTGATTTTCTAATGAATCAATCATACCTTCAATTATATTCACAAATATAAATGAAATCTACAATCATCAAGCCAAGCTAAATTCAAGTCAAACCAACTTAACCCTTTTGGACTTGAAATGTTCAAATGAACCAAAACTCATTTGAACCCAAGCAAATTGCCATTGAATTTATATATCAATCCCAAATCCATATATAAACTCAACTAAATGAAACTCAACCCAAAATCAAGCCAACTAAACCCAATTGGTCCACTTGACCCAAAGTGGCCAATTTGACCTATTTGGAGTTCTAATCCTACCCAAATTAGACTGAAGCCATCAAAATCTCCCATCATGATTGTTGATCACCCTAGGTTAATCAATTGTCACAAATTTGGTCAAACTAAGTTAACTTGGTCATTTGACCTAGTCAATCCCTTAATCCATATGAACCCAAATTAGCCAAATTGTAACCTAAGCCAAATCCCTTGAAACCAACGATTCATACTAAATCAAAATCAATATTTTAATATGAATTGACCTTCAATTGAGTCAAGCCAAACCCAATTGGCCTTTTTGACCCAAGTTGACCCAAATTGACCTAAAAGACTAAATTGGGTTAAATCAAAATATAAACCAAATTGATTGCAACCAATGGCTCAAGTTTAATCCAAATTGATTGTTGAACTTGGCCAAAGCCATGATTGAACCCAATTGAACCCAATTTCACCCAATTGACCTACTTAGCCCAAATTGACCTAAAGGTTCAAGTTGGCCTAAATAAAACCAAATAAAAAAATAATTGAAGCCAAAGTTTACAATCAACTTCAATTGGTCAACTAAACCCTAAACCCTATAACCTTAAACCCTAAACCTAAAACCTTAAAACCCTAAACCCTAAACCCTTAAACCCACACTAAATCCTAACTAAACACTCCTTCCAAACTTAATCCTAAATACCCTATCCTATAATTTTCCTGACCTAAACCCTCCCTACTCCCTAAACCCTGACCCTCCTTCTCAACCCTACTATCATTTCTCCCTACCTCATACCCTAACTTAAAAACCCTACCACTCTAAACTATGATCTACCATGACCTCCCAAATCCTCAATAACTAAAACCTGACCCTAAACTATAACCCTACCATGAACTAGCCATACTTACCAAAACCAAATCCAGATCCATTTTCCATAACCCTGACTCTAAATGCAACCATAAACCTAAACTAAACCCTAAAACTTAAACCATAAATAAACATAACCAAAACCCAAAACCTTAAAGCAAACCATAGACCATAAACTTTAAACCCTAAAAACCCTAACCCAGACTCTAAACCCAAACCTCCAACTACAACCTAAACCTAAATAAACTAAATAAATTAAAATAAACCTAAACCCAAACCCAAACCCCAAGCCTAAACCCCAAACCATAAACTAAACTAAATAAACTAAATAAATTAAAAATAAACCTAAACCTAAAACCTAATACACTAAAACTAAATCTAAACCCTAAGAAAGGTAGAACCTTGATAGGAACATCACAAGCTTAGTCAGATCTCTGAGGCTAAGGTCGGCATTATCATTAGTGGTGGTGATTTGGAGGTGTTGGTGGATATGGGCGGTGGTGGTTATGGTGGCGGGAGGAGCGACAGAGGTTATAGCCATGGTGGTGACAGAAGCAGAGATCAGGGATATGATGGTGGATCCTACTACTCGAGAGGCCGAGATAGTTTAGATGGGAATCATAAAAATTGAAGAATGGCCAATCTGATCTGCTGCTTAGGGAACTGTGTCTTTAGAGTACATACGATTATTATTTTCTAGGGTTTTTGATTTGCTCTATGCGTGCTCATTTTCTATTTCTGTCATCACTTATGTCATAGAAATGTTAGTGTGTAACTTGGTTAATGAAATCAAGAAGAAGAAATGTTGAATATGATTTTATTCTCTATTAAAAAAACCAAAAACTCTAAACCCTAAACTAAAAGCTGAACCTTAAACCATAAAGTCTAAACCCTAAACCCTAAAAATAAAAAATAAAATAAAAAATTTAAAAACCCTAACCCAAAACCCAAAATCAAAAACCCAAAACCCTAAAACCCAAAATCCTAAAACCCAAAACCCTAAACCCTAAACGCTAAACCCTAAATCCTAAAAACCTAAAAACCTAAACCTAAACTAAATAAAACCTAAAACTAAAATGAGTAAATAAACTGAAACCTAAATAAAATAAAAAAATAAAAAATAAAAAACTAAACCTAAACATATAAATAAAAGAAAATAAAAAATATAAATAGAAATAAAATAAAATAAATAAAAACTTAAACTAAATTTAAAAATAAAATAAACCTTAAAATAAAAACCTAAAAAAAACTAAAGCTAAACGAAAAATAAAAAAAATAAACCTAAAATTAAATATGAAAAAACCAAAACCAAAAATATAAACCTAAAAATAAATAAAAATAAAATAAAAACAAACTAAAAAAAACATAAACCTAAAATAAAACTCACCTAAACTAAAATAAATAAAACTAAAAATAAATAAATCCTAAAATAAACCTAGCTTACAAAATAAATATAAATAAAATAAAAAATAAATATAACTAAATTAAAAATAAACTTAAATTAAACCTAAATTTAAAACTTAAAACCTAAACCTTAAAATATAAAGTAAACCTAAACCTAAACCTAAAAAATAAAAAATTAAAACCTAAACCTAAAATAAAATAAAATAAAACTAAACTAAAATAAAATAGACTAAAAATAAACTAAAATAAAAGAAAATAAATAAATAAATAAACTAAATGAAAATAAAATAAACTTGATTAAGATAAAATGTAAAATAAAGATAAATAAAAATAAAACTAAATAATTTAAAACATGGGCCTGCTTTTTTAAAAACCTACTAAACTATGAGCCCTATCCTCTGGGCCCAACCCAAACCTAAACAGGACTGAGCTAAGGCCCTCCACTACTAAGATCCTGACCCTAAGGCCAGGCTATAAACCCTGAACTGACCTGAGCTGCCACTATAATGGGCACCCTAGATACCAGACCCTAAGCCTAGTAAAACTAGATCACACCCAGACTAGGCCCTGACTAAAGACACCCTGACCAATGACCCTGAAAAACCCTACCTACCCTAGGCTACCACTGAGCCAAACCCTGGGCCTACCCAGACCTAACTGGGTAAACCAAAAACTAAGGAAAATAAACCCTAAAAATAAAATAAAATAAATAAAACTAAATTTAAAATAAAATAAAATAATAAATAAAATAAAAACATTAACCTAAACCTAAAATTTTTTTAAAAAAAAGTAAAATGTAATAAATAAGAACCTAAACTAAACTAAAAAAATAAAATAACCTAAGAATAAGAAACCTAAATAAAATAAAAATAAAATAAACCTAAAATAAAATAAAATAAAAACTAAATAAAAATCTTAACTTAAAAAATAAAGAAAAAAATAAAACCTAAAAATAAATAAGAAATAAAACCAAACCCTAAACTAAAAATTTAAAACTAAAGCTAAAATAAAAATAAAATGAATAAAATAAAATAAACCTAAACCTCAAATGAAATAAACTAAACTAAAATAAATAAAACATAAACCTAAAGCTAAAATAAACTAAACCTAAACCATAAACTAAATAAAATACAACAACAACAACAACAACAACAACAACAACAACAACAACAAGCCTTAATCCCACTGGGTGTACTACATGAATCCTTTGTCTCCATTGTGTCCTATTATGTGTCAAATTCTCATTTAATTCAAGTATACTAAGATCATTTCTTATACATCTTAACCAAGTCTTTTTTTGGGTCTACCTCACCTTTAACATAAGGCAAATCTAATGCATCTACTCTCCTAATCGGTCATCGATGGTAGGCGCTTTGTGTGGCCCATCTAAGGCTCTTAATCTTATCTACCTGGAGCTACTCCAACTTTTTCCCGAACATACTCATTTTGCATTCTATCTCTAAGAGTAAAGCCACTCATCCACAGCATCCTCATCTGTAAATCTTAACTTAGTCTTATGCTTCTCTTTTATTGGCCAACATTACCATAAGTCATTGCGGGTCTTACCACCATCTTATAAAATTTTCCCTTAAGTTTAAGGGAAACTTTTCTATCACATAATAGGCCAGATGCATTCCTCCACTTCCACCATCCAACTTAAATTCTACTAATAACATCTCCATCTATTTTGCCATCATTTTGAACAATAGAGCCTAAATATCTGAATCACTCACTCTTATTAATGACTTGATCACCTAAAGTCATAACACTACCACTAAAACTTCAACAACTAAAATTACACTCCATATATTCAGTTTTAGATCCACTTAAACAAAAACCTTTAGACTCTAAAGTTGACCTCCATAATTCAACTTTTTGTTGGACTCCCTCTCTAGTCTTATCAACAAGAAGAATGTCATCAGCAAAAAAATACACCAAGGTACATCTTCTTGTAAATGCCTCGTAAGAACATCCACAACTAAAGTAAAAAAGATAAGGGCTTAATGTTGATCCTTGATGTAATCCAACTGAAATAGGAAAATATTTTGTCAATCCTCCTTGTGTTTGGACACAAGTAACAACTCTAGCATACATATCCTTAATGACTTGAATATAACCAATATTAACTCCTTTTACGTTCTAGAACTCTCCAAAGAATATCTCTTGAGACTTTATCATAAGCTTTCTCTTAATCAATAAATATCATATGTAGATCCTTCTTACTTTCTATGCTTCTCCATCAAACCTCATAACAAATGTATAGCATCCATAGTAGATCTACCGGCATGAAAAAGCGATTGTGAGAAACTTTTGGATCACATCGTAACCTATGCTCAATTACTCTCTCCCATAATTTTAATGTATGACACATTAACTTAATTCCTCTATAATTTGCACACTATTGTGCATCACCTTTATTCTTAAATATAGGAACCAACAAACTCTTTCTCCACTCATCTGGCATCTTTTTAGTCTTTAAAATAATATTAAAAAGATTTGTAAGCCAAGAAATTCCTTGATCTCCTAAACATTTCCACACTTCTATTGGAAGCTTTTCCACATTTCATTTTCTTTAAAGCTTCACTAACTTCAGTTACTAATACGACAATAAAATGAAATTCTCTATTTTTGTTTAGGGTATTAAGGTTGCTAAAATCAATCATACTTTCGATCCTTCATTGAAAAGTTTATCAAAATACCTCATCCACCTATTTTCAATATCTTTTCTAAGAAAAGCACTTTATTATTTTCATCCTTAATACCCCTCACTTGAACTATGTCTTTACTTTCTCCTATCTCTTTGGTTGGCTAACTTATACATGCATCTTTCACCTTCTTTGGTATCTAATTTATTGTATAAATCAAGCTAAATTTTTTGCATCATATATTGCTTTCTTAGAATCTCTACAAACCCATCTTTCCCAATTCTCAGTTTTACATCTAAAGTTTTATAATAATATTTTTATTTCTTATCTTTTCTTGCACTCTCTGACTCCACCACCAATTATTCTTATTAAAAGAAGCTTTTCCTTTTGATTCTCCAAGCACATTTTTAGCAACTTGCTTAATTTCACATGATAGTTTTTCCCACATAACATTAGCTTCCTTATGAACATCCCAAATTTTCATTTCTTGTAGCTTGCTCTTAAAAATATTTTTATTTGTGTTCTTTAAGTGTCCCCATCTAATCCTAAGACAATAATTTAGTTTAGTATTTTCTCTTACAACCTTTCATCTTAAAATCTAAAACTAATAGTCAATGTTGGGTACTTAAAATTTCACTTGGAATGACTTTACAATCTTTACAATCTAAACGATCTATTTTTCTTATCAAAAAATCAATCATTTTTACTAGATCCATTTTTATAAGTAATAATATGTTCATCTCTTTTCTTAAATAAAGTATTAACAACTACAAAATCATAAGCTAAGACAAAATCTAATATAGTCATACCTTCTTCATTAGTCACTCCAAATCCATAACCACCATGAATACTTTTAAAATCTTCTACCACTCTACCAATATGTCCATTTAAATCTCCCCAATAAATACTTTTCTTCAAGAGGTATCTTTTGTATTAATCCCTCTAATTCATTCCAAAATTTTTCTTTTGAGCTTACCTCCAAACCTACTTGAGGGGCATAGACACTTATAACATTGATAATCTTAGTATCAATAATCTTTAAAGCTATAATTCTATCTCCATATCTATTAATACTTATAACATTATCCTTCAAACTTTTATCTATAATCACACCTACACCATTTCTAGTTCGACTAAAAGGCTAAAAACCTTAACCTAAACTAAAAAATAAAACCTAAAAATAAACATAAATTAAAAACCTAAAAGCTCAATCTAAGTAAAACCCTAAAAAGGCTAAAACCTTAACCTAATCTAAATAAAACCTAAAATATAACAAATAAAAAAACCTAAACAAAATTTAAATAAAAACTAAATGTAAAATAAAAATAAAATAAAACTAAAACTAAATAAAAACCTAAACCCAAAATATAATTCCAAAAATACAACCTAAAAATAAATAAAAAATAAAACCTAATTCTTAAACTAAAAAAAACCTAAACCTTGATAATAAACTAAATCTAAAATAAAATAAATAAAATAAAATAAACTAAAATAAACCTAAACCTAAACTAAAAATAAAACCTAAACCATAAAATTATATAAAAAACATAAACATAAACTTGAACCTAAAAAATTAACTAAAATAAAACTTAACTAATATAAATAAACCTAAAATAAGTTAAATAAACTAAATAAAAAAATAAAACTAAATAAAATAAACTAAATAAATTAAAACCTTAACTACCAGGTTTACAATTTTAAAAAAAAAAAAAACCTAACCCTTAAATCCTAATGGTGAGCCTTACTAAAATACCCTAACTAGCATAAACCCTAAACCTTACCTACTAACCCTACCCAAACCCCAAACCTAAAAAACATGAATGACCTCCACCCTAAACACTACTTCTAAACTATTATATCCTCCCTATACTAAATTGACCTGACATTTATAAATGTGTTCCCTGGGCCCTCCTAAACCTAAACCCACTTCACCTAAAACTCTACCCACTTAGAAACTTAAAACCATAAACCATAAACCCACCTTCCCCTAAACCCTCTAACCCTACACCTCTCTCCAAAACCTCACTAATCCCTGACCCTAAACCCTCACACCCTAAACTATAACCCAACCCTAAACTTTAAGCCATAAAGACCTAAAACCTAAATTTTTATAAATAAACCATAAAATAAAATAAATAAATAAAATCTCTTAAATATAAAATAAAATAAAAATAAAGCCTTAACTAAAAAAATAAAAATAAAATAAATTAAAAAATTAAATAAGAACTAAACTAAAAAAATAATATAAACCTAAGAATAAAAAACCTAAAAAAAAAAACTAAACATAAAATAAAAATAAACTAAACTAAAATAAAAAATAAATAAAAATCTAAACCTAAAAATAAACATGAAAATAAAACCTCAAAATTAATAAAAAAATAAACCAAACCCTAAACTAAAATTAAAAGGAAAACTTAAAATCAAAATAAACGAAAAATAAAATAAACCTCAAACTAAAATAAACTAAACTAAAATAAATAAAACCTAAACCTAAACCTAAAATAAACTAAACCTAAACCCTAAACTAACTAAAATATACTAAGCTAAAAATTAACTTAAACCTAAACTAAAATATAAAACATAAAAATAAACTTAAAAGCTAAACCCTAAACCGTAAACACTAAAAGGCTAAAAACCTAAACCTAATCAAAATAAAACCTAAAATTATAATAAATAAAAAAACCCCCAAAAAAATGAAAACTAAACATAAAATAAAAACTAAATAAAACCTAAACCCAAAACATAAACCTAAAATTAATAAAATCAAACTAAACCTTAAACTAAAAAAAAAAACCTAAACTAAAATAAATAAAATAAAATAAACCTAAACCTAATTTAAAATAAATTAAACTTAAATAAATAAAAGCTAAACCTAAACTTATAATAAGTTAAACCTAAGCCCCGAACTAAATAAAATAAAATAAACTAAAAATAAACCTAATTTGAAAATATCTCACATATGTTGAAGTTAGAATTTCTTTCTTTTCAAAAATTACAAATTTGAAAATAAGCCTCTTCATTCAATATGTTGGATGGAGGCTTTATTTTTGAATAAAATTACACCATTTAAAATTCCACTCAACACATCCCACTTGTGTTAAGTTAGAATTTCTTTCTTTTTAAAAGAAAAGAAATATTCTTACACAACAAAATTTCATCTTTGAAAAATAAAACATAATTTACTCCCATTTGACATACCCAAATTTGTCAATTGAGAGTTTGATTTTTCAAAATAAATTTGGACTTTATTTAGCATACCCAAATTTTCTAAGTAAAGATCCCCCTCTTCAAAAAATAAAAATAAAAGAATCATAAAAATAAAACACATTTGGATTCTTTATTTAGCATACCCAAATTTGCTAAGTGATGATCCTCTTTTCAAAAATCAAAAAATAAAAAATATCAAAACACATCTAGATTCTTCATTTAGCATACCCAAATTTGCTAAATAAATATCACTCTTTTGAAAAATCAAAACATTAAAATCAAAAATACATTCGAACTTCATTTAGCATACGCAAATTTGATAAGTAAAGTTCTCATTTTCAAAAAATCAAAATAAAAAAATCACAAATCAAAACACATTTGGATTCTTCATTTAGCATACACAAATTTGCTAAGTGAAGATCCTTTTTTCAAAAATCAAAACATCAAAACATAAAACACATTTGGATTCTTCATTTAGCATACCCAAATTTGCTAAGTGAAGATACTCTTTTCAAAAATCAAAAAATAAAAACACATTTGGATCTTTTATTTAGCATACCTAAGTTTTCTAAGTAAAGGTTCATCTTTCAAAAATAAAAAATCAATATCATTTGGATTCTTCATTTAATATACTTAAATTTGCTAAGTAAAGATCCTCCTTTCAAAAAATCAAAATAAAAGAAAACATTTGGACTTTATTTAACATACACAAATTTGCTAAGTAAAGGTTCCATTTTCAAATTCACACATGATTCACAAAACAAGCAAAAGAAGAAGAAATTTTTTTTCAAACAACTCATTTAGCATACCCAAATTTTCTAAATGAGTAAATCCCAAATAAAATCAATTGACCCTTTATTTTAACATACTCAAATTTGTTAAATAAAGGGTCCCCAAACACAAAAATGAAAATCAAATATGAACCAATAGAAGCATCAATCTCTTCAAAATATTTGAACCTATTTCCAACATACACAAATTTTTGAAAATGGATTCTAAATTCAAAATCTCTTCCCCAATTCTAAATTCAAAAATGTCTCCTAAATTAAAGAGCCCCACTTAACATATTCAAATTATTGATTGTGGATTCAAATTCTAATATCAAATTAAAGCAAAAATCTAATTTGAGTTTATTTTCCCAAAATTGTAGAATTTCAACTCAATTTAGTCAATTTTCGGTTTAGTTTAGTTGTAATGAAAGCTTCGTATGTGTTTACTTTTCCTTTTGGGATGGATTTGGCCTTGGATCGACCTCCCACCGACTTTTACCTCATTCATTTTGGCCAAGGTTTCTAGGGAGCTAGGATCACTTGTGAGGGGTCCACCCTCACAAGCAGAGTGTGGTGGCGGGCAGGCATCATCATGTTGAGATGCCATCAGATTTAAAGTTTCCCTCACTGAAGAGGAAGACTATGGAAGATCCCACAATGATTGCAGTTTGAATGGTTTGTGTGTTTGTGGTTTACTGCCACTCATTGGCTTCTTCTAAGGGGAAGGCTCCCATGGTTCTAGGGATAGTCTCCCATACCTAGGAGGTAAGGTCTAGTTCTCACCCTCTCCAGCGGGACCCATGCTTGCCACAAGATCAAGTGGTATCATATGTGCATAAAGAGATGGAGGCGGTTTGGTCTGGTAGAGGAGTTACCAGATAGTCTCTCCTGATCACAAAGAACAAGTTTCATCCTCTCTCGGATCGATGGGAAGAAGATATTTGGAGGATCTGTTTCACCTCAACCTGCGGTTCACTTTGAGGCTACTAGAGATAGGAGTTGTATGTCGACCTTAGTTACATTGAGTCGGTGGGGCTTATAGATGATTAAAGTTTGAGGCCCAATTTGATTTACGGCCAGTCATCCCTCACAACATTGGTGAGCACATCATTCAGAAGAGGGTTAGAGAAGCCCATGTATTTTTACATATCAGAGTGACATGGGCTAGATTTATACCTCTACCCGTGGACTTTCCGTCGATTGTGCTTCTGCACATCATATTGATAGCATTGTATTGATTAGTACTACTCACCACAAAGAGGAGCTCCCGCATAGAGAGTCGGTGGTGCACCTCTACTCCCACCCACCATCTCTCGTACAATCTCCATCATCCAGTTCCAGAAGCCATGAAGGCGCATCCAGGAAGAATAGAGAGATCAGCTATGGCCAAGAGATCTTATTCCATCTATACTGCCGATTGAGGCGAGGCTAAGCTCTCCTGCTCGACCTCTTGCTCCAGTTGTGGTGAAGAGGGAATAGCAACGACAGTGTATCGTAGTCTTGCCATCACCACCACCACCACATTAGAACATGGAGATAGCAATAGTAGAGGGGGATGGAGACAATATTATTATCCGCAAGGAAATAGATCCTCCTAGGAGTAGCATTCCTCCCATGATCGATGATAGCCAAGAGCATATTTCTTATAGTGAGTGTAACGCTCACAGGGTTAGCTCTCCTGCATCAGAGGGGGTTAGATGTATTTTTGTACATGAGCATGATCCTACCACCAGTTAGCCATGCTCATTTGTGTCCCTCTTTGGGATCAGTAGAGTTTGGAAGGTTTTGCAGTCGAGCAGGATGATACTGCCTACTTGACCCAACACCTCCTTTAACAACTAAAATAGAAGGATGAATAAATAGATAGGATGGAAAATATTCTTGAAGACTTTCCAGTAGTAATTTTGGCACTTCAGAACCAAGCCCTAGTAGTGCATCCTACTATTGCAGAAATTAATCAGCCTGAGTTGTTGCATGTTGTGGATCAAGCCAATACTTCACCGTTAGTAGAGTAGGGTAGCACTAGCTTGTATAGAAAGATAGTGGACAATACCTCCATAAAAGAAAAGGACATTAAACTCATGGTTGAACAGCAAGTAAGAGAACTATTGGCGCAAGCCCGAGGAGGATCATCCATTCCAAAGGGTAGACCCTCCCTAGAGGAATTCGATTCCAAAGGGTAGACCCTACCTAGAGGTATCCTAAGGGTTTTGTGCCACCTTCTTTCAAAAGAATTTATGGTAGTGGGAACCCACGGCAGCACATAGCGCACATCAGGGCCAACTATTGTAATGCTAGTAGTAGCGATGCATTACTATTCCATCTTTTTGTCAGCAGTTTGGCAAGCATAGCCTTTGATTGGTATGTTGAACTCTCCAACAGTTTAGTGAGACTTTTGCTGAGTTTAAGCAACTCTTCATTAAGAGGCTTGATGGATCTCAACAATGGGTGACTGTTGGTGAACTCATTGTGGCTTAACAACACCCCGGTGAGTCCTTAATTGATTATATTCTCAGATGGCACAATTTGAGTTTGAAATATGAACCGCAGTTATCTGAATAGGATGCCATTGAAATTTTGCTAAAGAAAATTCATGTCCTAGTTGCCTTCATGCTCAATGGTTTTACCATGAAGACATTTGAGAAGCTAATCAATAATGTGGCTAGTCTACAAGGAGAGGTCAAACAATTGTCTTTTCAAGATCAGTCAACAAAGCCAAAGCCGCAGAAAGCTTATGAGAAGAACAAGGGGTAGTAGCAATGTTGGACAAGGGGAAGAAAGCGACCAAAGATCAGCATGAGAGACTTCGTGCTCCAACAGCTATCACATTCACCTCCTTTACCACCACCTAGGCCATAGCAACCTCCATGGCCTTCATTTCCTCCTCCTCAGCCATACTCACAACGGCCATCACCGCTGTAGCTCATCCACCTACTCTTTTAGATAAACTAATAAACCTTATTCATTTAAGAGGTAGATAATTGAAAATCTTTAAGAATCTCTTAAAGAAATCTAATTTTCAACTACAGCCTAGAGGAGAAGGGCAATGATCCTAACTACTACATGCTAGTTCATGTTTGGAAGATTATTTTACATTCAAGGACTGGCTTGAGAATAGCTACAAGATAGGCACCATAGTTATCCCAAAAGAATATCTAGTAGAATAACCATCTAGTTTTGTTACGGTAGCCCTTGGGGATACCTGCGATCCTGTCAAAACCCAAGAAGGTTGGGATATCTCCTTATCCTGAACCTCTAAAAAGATTATTTCAAAAATCAAGAAACTTTTCTTGTAGGTGCCTAAGGCATCTTGAACCTCCAACATCAAGGAAGGCTTGTAATTTGCCAAAGATAACTTGGGGAAGGTAGGAGCTTGCGTAGAATAGCACTACTTGCAGGATAGCCAAGTTATGTAACCATTGGCGAGCCAGTCTCCATTCCAATTTACATACTACTACTTCACGACACTTCTATTTATAGCTCTTCTTCTAGTATACATCTTGTATGGATGAGGGCATCAAATCCCTCACCCCATTTACTTTACTCAATTTCTACTACGTACCTCCTTAAAAATCCAAGAAATCAAGGAATAAAGCTAGTTTGAATTACATATGTGTTACTTCTAATGGGTTGTCTAAATATACTCTTATAAAAAAATCTTCAAGTCTAAATAATAATTATAATAACTCTGATCTTTCTCTTTCAGATTTGGAGTTGGACTTTCTTTTTCTGAATACTACTGGTTCACCTTTTAAGATAGACTTAGAATCATCTGATTCTGAGGGTCCTATAAGAGAGGCTATAGTGGAGCTTGATGAACAAGTAGAATCTTCCACTAACTTGCCACAAGAGATTACAAAAGTTAACCTCTGTAGTAGCAAGGTTCTACCTCCTAGAGCAGCACCTCAAGATAAGAGGAAACAAGTCATTTGTTCTGATGACTGAGAAGCCCCTCCATAGGATGCTCCACCTTGGATATGCTTATGGAGGATCTACCCAAAGTTGATTATAATGTCCTCGCTCACCTAAGAAAGTTCCTAATTAGGTTAAGCATATATGATGCCCTTGTCTTATCCAATGAGATGAAAGAATCATTAATCAAGGCTATTCTTGATCCAGAGATATGCTTAGCTCAGCTGACTGCTATTGAAGAGGAGTCACATTATTCAAGAGAAACCCGATGAGTCACATTCATAGATGAAGACCTTCTTCTATGGGACATGGAGCACAATCGTCCCCACTACGTTATAGTGGATATGGACAAGTTTTGACTTTCCAGGGTGCTTATTGATCCAAGTGCATTTGTGAACATTATGAGTCTAAAGACCCTTGCCTACTTGAGGATTGACATCTCTACACTTTGAGGAGATCGAATATTGTTGAGAGGATTCAATGAACAGGGTGAGAGGACATTAGGTTCCATAGTGTTACCTTTAGAAATAAGTGATTGGAAGACTGAAGCCAAGTTTTATATAATTGATTCGAATACGTCAATCACTATTTTTCTTGGTAGGCCTTGGATAGACCAGAACATGATGATTCAATCCTCCTTTCATCAGTGCATCAAGTTCATAAGGGATGGAATCAAATACTGTGTCAAAGGAGATGAAAAGTCATTTTTAGTTAGAGAGGTTGAGATATATGAGGATGCGACCTACTATCTTTCTCAAAACACCTTTATTCATTAACTTGATCAAAATTCAAATACAAAAGAAAAATAAAAAGAAGAAAAAGAAAAAGGAAAAAAAAAAAAAATTGAAAATACAAGTGAATGAGAAAAGTACATCAAGGACAAAGTAGAGCCACATATCACATTCCACCCACAGTTCGATCCACCATACAGACATATGGGTAGAATGAATCAAACTCCACTAGGCAGAACCAGAGGAAGATACAAAGGCGATTCCAAAGGTGGAAGACCCCCTAGTTGGCAGCCAACCAATAGGGGTTATGTTCTAGTTAATAGGAGTATCCTTACTATTCATATAGACTTGGAATCCAACAAGGAGGATGATTCTAATATGATTAGCATACCAGCCAACCCCTCTTAGTAGGTTTCATTGGAGGTGACACTCGATCCAGACAATGATGAAGACTAGGCCTCCAAGTAAAGCATGAATGTATTCAAATCAAGTTTATGTGAAACTATCAGGTGATTGAACCTTAGCTCTAACCTCACTTTCCTCTCAAAAAGTTGAAGGTTTAGTAGTTAAGGAAGCCCGCCCAGTCTTCCATGGATGTCAAGCCAAAGAGACTCCTTTTGGGAGCATTATCCTTAAGTTTAGAAGTTGATGTAGAACTTGAGGATAATTCATATAAAAAATTAATGGAATTATCTTTTGTGTTCTGTGAAATCTAGTAAAGAAAGGTTTGATTCCTTATACATGGTGCAAGCACAAGTCAAAGTACTTCAGTTATGGAACAATAGAGATGCACAATCAAGATCGAGGATTTGGTATGTGTCCATGATGATGACGATTAGTTGTTACCAATCATTTGGAATGTTGGGTTCTTCTCAACCACACTAACTCTTATGAGAAAGTATGTTTAGAAACTTCAGATAATCCAGATGATCTCTAGATCAAAGATGCACCACCAAAATTGAAGAGGAAATCCATTTAACAATTGATAAGCTCAAAGAAATCAACCTTGGGATAGAAGAAAATCCACACCCTATATACATCAATTCATTGATGAATGAAGAGGAAACCAATGACTTAATTAGGCTATTGATTGAGTTAAGGACTACTTCGCATGGAGTTATGAAGAGATTTCAGTTACCTTGATGTAGCTCCACTAGTAGCAATTAACCCAACACTAATCTATCAAGCAAGCTCCTAGGCATGATTAGAAATTAAACAATAGGTCATTTTAAAGTCAAGATTAATGTTGGTTTCATCGAGGAAAGAAAATACCTACTAGTTAGCTGTGTGCCATTAAGAAAAGAATGGCCAAATTTGCATATGCATTGATTTGGGGACTTAAATAAGGCATGTCCTAAGGATGAGTTTCCTCTTCCTATACCGAATTAATGGTGAACATCTCATCTCATGTAGTATTCTCCTTCATGGATGGGTCATCTTACAATTAAATAAGATGGCCCCAGATGAAAGAAACACACTTTTCACCTCGATCATAATATTATTATAAGGTCATGCCTTTTAGCCTTAAAATGCTTGGTGCTACATACCAATGGGCCCTGACTCTGATATTCAATGAACTCATTAATCATCAAGTTGAGTGTTATATTGATGATCTAGTAGTCAAAAAAATAGAAAAAGAAGACCATCTCTTTGACTCGAGAGTCATTTTCAAACGGTTAAGATAATATAACCTCAAAATGAATCCCCTGAAGTTTGCATTCAGAGTAGCTTCAAGGAAGTTCCTTGGATTTGTTGTTCGACATCAAGGAATAGAGATAGATCCAAAAAAGATCAAAGCTATCTTAGAAATACCACCACATAAAAGTTTAACTCAACTCAGATCTTTCCAACAAAGGTTGGTGTATCTAAGACACTTTATCTCCAATCTATCGAGAAGATGCAAGAAATTTTCAACACTTATCAAAACTTATGCCAAGTTCAAGTGGGATGATAAGTGTCAGCATGCCTTTGAAGATATCAAGCAATATTTGGTGATGCTATATGTTCTAGCAACCCCTATCCTGGTGCCACTTCATCTACACTATTGCATTGGATGACTCCCTTGGCTCTGTTGGCCCAAGCCAATGAGAAGGGAAGGAGAGTGCTCTACTACCTCGTCATCGTCGATTCCGAGTGAACTACCCACCTATTGACAAACATTGCCTAGTTTGAATCTTTGCATCCTAAAAGCTACGACACTATATGCTTTCTCATAAGGTGAACTTGATTTCACGAATCAATCCACTACAGTATCTCATGATACGACTGACATTATCCAGACGATTGATATTTTGTTCCATGATTCTCTCACAGTTTGATATTACATTCATACCCCTCCGTGTGATGAAAGGTCACACTAGTAGATTTCTTAGTAGCACACCCACTTCTTGCTGATTCCCCGCTTTGTGATGATCTTCCTGACGAACAAATCATGAACTTAGGGGAGATTGACAATTGCCATTGAGATATGTATTTTGATGTTGTGTCTTCCTTTCACAATGGAGAAGAACCACAATCTACTCTTCCAGGAAAGGCAGGGGTAGGAATAATTCTCTTAACTGTAGACCGCGATGTGTTGAGATTCTCATACTATCTTTCTAATCCCTGCACCAACAATGAAGTTGAGTATAAGGCTTTGATTGCTGGTCTGGAGTTAGCCATTATTGTGTGTGTCAAGAGCATCAACATCTACTAGAATTCTGAGCTGGTTATCAACCAAATTACTGGGTCCTTCAAGGTTCTAAAACCTAAGCTTAAATCATCTACAAGGTCCCTCGAGGAGAGAATGCAATATTAGATGCTTTGGCAAAACTTGCCAAGGAATTGGCATGTTCGGAAGATAAGTTCATTCCAATAAGGGTCCTAAATAGATAAATTCTTTCCTTTATTGATCTTCTAGAGACTTTCTAGAAGGGGAGGTTGCCTTTTAAACAAAGATGAGGAGCTTGATTGGAGGCAACTATTCAAAGATTATTTGAACAACGACAAACTACCTCAAGAGAAATCACAAGCCCATCAAGTGAAGCAAAGAGCTCTCCCCTATGCTCTCATGGATGGCACCTTGTACTAACAATCTTTAAATCAAATGTGGTTCTTTAGACAAACACGAAGCCTGTAGGATCATGATCAAGGTACATTCATGTCTATGTGGAGCGCATCAATGTAGTTCAAAGATTAAAGCAAAGATTAAGAGACTAGGATACTACTTACCTTTGATGATTACAGACTGCATGAACGTGGCTAGGCGATTCCATCAATGTCAGGTACACTGTGTGGTCTTACATCAATCGCCCAACATTCTACATCTTATATTGGCCTCATGGAAATTTGAGTGTTGGGGTACTGCCATAGTGGGTCCGATCGATCCTCTTTTTTATAAGGTTCATCGATTCATCTTAGGCCCACTACTTTTGCGGTAGGCAATCCCACTCAGAGATGTCACTACTCAGTATGTGCTCAAGTTTTTTAGGAACCATATCATATATAGGTTCGGGATGCCTCAACAAATTATATTCGATAATGGTACTAATTTCAAGAGCACTAAGATTAACAGCTTCTCTAGGAGATACGATATAGGTTAGTGATACTCCACCATCTACTATCCAAGGAAAATTGGCCTAGCAGTAGAATTCAACAAAACTCTCATCCAGATACTAAAGAAGACACTCGATGACAATAAGTGATAGTGGCATGAGCAATTGGTTGAAGCCTTGTGGGCCTACTGCACCACGTATAGAACTCCAACTCAATCTATCCCGTTCTCCTTAATGCATGGGTCCTAAGCAATTCTACCATTAGAAGTTCAACTCCCATTACAAAGGATAGTAATGGGTAGCAAAATCACTATAGAGCAGAATGCAAAGTTGCGATTAGAAGAGCTCAATGGTTTAGAGGAGAGATGCCTACAAGCTTGCCATAACCTCGAGTTATACAAATCCAAAATGATTCAAGCTCACAACAAGTTATTCTGCTCTAGAGCTTTTCAAGTAGGAGATGTTGTCCTAGTTTTAGGGAGACCAATTATTTCCTGTCAAAATATGGGAGGCAAGTTTGAACCCACTTAGGAAGGCCCTTTTATCATAAAAATGTCCTACCAAGGATGATCTTATCAGCTTATTGATTATAAAGGAGAATACCTAATGCTTCTAATTAATGGGCTCTATTTGAAGAAATATTACCCATAAAAACATGTTTGAAAATAATTATCATCAAAAGAAAAAATTTCATTCCAATTCATCAAAATCTTCCCTTCTTTCAAAGCATTATTTGCTTATTTTGTGAATCTACCACGACATATTTAGGATAGGTGTAAGAGAACCTAAGAAACATCCAATCCCTCTTTCACAACACAAACACAATCAAATATAATTCCCCAATGCTAGCAGAATAGGTGTGAGAGAACCCAAGAGGCATCGTATTTTGACTAGTACAACTAAGTTAGGTGTGAGAGAACCCGAGCAGCATCCTTTCTTGGTGGGATCACAACTACCATTATTGGCAGCATTTCATCAATTCTCGAGTGTGTTTTTAGGATAGGTATAAAGAACTTGAGAGGCATCCTTTTCTTTCTAACATAAATACAAACACAATTCTTTTATCTAGGGCTAATTTGATGTGGGAGGTAGCACTCACTCATTAGCTGCTCTAAGTTGGGATAACATGCTACCTTGCTAGTCTGTCACCCTAGTGGTCACTTGTCCAATGGATGTGAGTACCCATGTTTTCTTCATGACTTGACCATTGCAAACCAATGAGCACCTTGTTAGTTTGGTAGACCTCACTGCCCAACTAATAAGCTATCTGATGTTAATTTTGTTTTAGAAGATGTGAGTCCTCGCACTTTCTTCTTGAATTAACCATCATGCACTAACTAGGTCAAGTATATCTGAGGTTTAGGATAAGTCCCCTAGAGGCTCCTTTCCTCTTGACTACTCTTGAGTTGATATAACCTAGTGGCATTCACAATAGTCCCCTATGTCGAGATAGCACTGTCGAGCGAAGGCAGACTATCCCAATCGGTTCATAGGAGGATGTGAGTCCCCGATGTTTTCTTCCTAGACTGATTATTGCAAATTGACAGACACCTTAGGTTGGTTGATGTTCACTATCTTGACAATGACTCACCCGGTTGATATACCACTCTTGGTAGATGTGAGTCCTCACACTTTCTCCTTGAGTTGGCCACCAAATACCTACATATATTATCTTCTCAGGGTTTTGGATCAAGCCCTTAGTGGCCCCTCTCCCCTACGGGCACTCTACTTGGATCACGTCCTTTGTGACCCCATTTAAACACTACCCAGGTTACTCTTAGATTGGAATGTCCCCTTTCCTAGTAGCCACCCCTGTGGTTGGAGAATTTGTTCAGTGGATGCATTCTCCCTTGGTTCAGTAAATTTGAGATAGGTCTAGGTTGATATAAGCTCATTCTCAGTATGATCCCTCACAAACCAATAGGGTCCATGATAAATAAATAACAAAAAATCTATTCACTTTTTTTGATTATTGAAGCCCCAGTGGCCCTTTCGGCATCCTATCTTTAGGGGTGTGTGACTCCTATAGAATTGCGACTATGCTTGAGTTGAGATAAGTCCCCGAGTTGGCACTCTCTCCGTAGTCACCCTTAGATCGAGTTCAATTTATTTTTCCACAAACAGGTTTCCCCGACAATCATTCCTCTTTGGAAGATGTAAGCTACTACGCATTCTTTCTAGCATGATTGTCACAAACTGACAGGCAACCTAGGTTGGGTTGACATGTTACCTCGCTAATGTGTCACCCTAGCTTTCTTTTATTCAAAAAAGATGTGAGTCCCAATGCTTTCTTCCCTAAATTAACCATTGCAAAAAGACACACATTTGGTGGATAGTTCTCTCCCCTCGAGCTACTCCCCTTTGGATTGGTAAATGCAGTTAGACCAAGCCAACATGGCCCCCTACGTCGTCAACCACAAACCGATGGGATCCATCAAAAATATTTTAAAAATGAAATTAATCTTGACTATATTTGAGTTGATTTAAGTCCCCCAGAGGTATTCAATCAAAAGTCATTAGGTCGGGGTTTGATTTATTGCACCAACCGTCACCTAGTGGTTCCATATTTTGGAAGATGTGAGTCCCTACACTTTCTTCTTAACTTGACCATTGCAAATCGAATGGCAATCTATTTTGTTGGATAATCCTACTTTGTGGTTGGTAGACTACCCTTTTGGATTGGTAAATCTAAATGTAGACCAAGGCCACCATGACCCCTACTCAGTACAGTCCATCGCAAACCGATTGGATCCATCAAAAACAACTAAAAATGAAATTAACTTTGACTATCTTTGAGCTGATTTAAGTCCCCCAGCAACATTCACTCAATAGTGAGCCTAAAGTTGGGTTCAATCCATTGCCTCGCTAATGGTTCACCCTAACAACTGATTACTTTAGAGAATATAAGCCTACTACACTTTCTTCCTAGTACAGTTGCTGCACACCAAAAGAACCCCTGGTTGGATAGCTACCATTTGGTTGGTAGACTACCCCTTTGGATTGGTAAATGAGCTAGATTAAGGCCAACATATACTGAATCCATCAGCGATAATCAAAATCTATAAAAAATTTCAAAATTTAAATCTAAAACACATTCAACCCTCCTTCGTCGATAAAATCAAACTAATCAAACAAAACAAATCCAGTCAAATAATCAAAATAATCAAATAATCAATCAATCAAATCAACCCACTTCTCCTCAGTGAGATGCAAATCTCTATGGTTCCCCAAGTGGAATCAATTCAATCCAGTTTGAACTTACTCCCCTAGCGGAGTGTTCACATTTTCATCCCTAAAGCAGATCCCAAATTCTAATCTCCCAGCGGATTTAATAACCTCTTTTCCTTAGTGGATGACTTGAACTTGCTCCCTTAGTGGAGAGTTCACTTTTTCATCCCTGGTGGAGCACCAAATCATAAATCAATAAATCAAATCAAATTTTTGTACAATGAGTCGCAAATCAAATCAAACCTCTCATCCTTAAACTAAACATAAAATAAAAATAAATTAAACCTAAAATAAAGTAAAATGAAGACTAAATAAAAACCTAAACCTAAAAATTAATCCTAAAAATAAATAAAAAATAAAACCTAAACCCTAAATTTAAAACAAAACCTAAATAATAAAACAAGAATCTCAAAAAAAACCTATCAAATTCTCATTTAATTCAAAATACTAAGATCAACATCTTAAAAAACCTTTCTTAACATAAGGCAAATCTATAAACTCTCTAATCATAATGCTTTAAAACCATAAACTTTCCCTAACTAAACCTTTTAAACATACTCATAAAGCAACTCATCCAAGCATCCTTAAAATAAAAGTTTCTCTAAACATTAAACATAAGTCATTGTCTTACCACCATCTTATAAAATGTCTAAAAATAAATAGAACCTAAACTAAACTAAAATAAATAGAACCTAAACCTAAATAAACCTAAATATAAACTAAATAAAATAAAATAAATTAAAATAAACTAAACAAAAAAAAAAACCTAAAATAAACCTAAAATAAAACCCAATAACCTAAATAAAAATAAAATAAAAATAAACTAAACCTAAAAATAAAATAAGATAAAACTCAACTAAAAAATAAACCTAAACCTAAACCTTAAAATAAACTAAATAAAACCTAAATTTAAATAAATAAACCTAAATAAATACTAAACAAAAAATAAAAATAAATAAAATAAAGTAAACTAATAAATAAAATAAATTAAATATAGTAAATAAACTAACATATCGATTTATTTTAAACAAAACCTAAAACCCTAAATTCTATTAAAATAAAGCCCTTCACTAAACAGCCCTAAACCCTGATCATAATAAAATAAATTAAAAATAACCCTGACCCTACTAATCTACTCACCAACCTAAAGCTACTGACCTCACTTTTAAAACCTCTAAAGCTTAACCCCTACCAAACCACCCTAGGCCTCTGGCCCTAAAACCTAAACTAGACTAAAACACTAACCCTAGGCCTATAAAAAAATATAAAACTAACTGGGTCTTACTAAAGTGACCATAACCCAGGCCTAAACATTGGGCCTTCTGACCTGAGCATAGGCTCTCTTAAATCCTAAACCACACCCTTGGCCTAACTACCCTTCAAATCTTAAATCCACACCCTAAACCCTCCAAAACTAAAGATAATAAAAACCTAACCCTAAATAAGATAATAAATAAAATAAATAAAACTAAAACTTAAATCTAAAATATTATAATAAAATAAAACTTACTAAACTAAAACTTAACCTAAAATAAAAAAATAAAATAAACCCAAATGTAAAATAAAATAAAATAAATTTAAAATGTAAAAATAAACCTAAACCTAAAAAATAAGCATAAAAAATAAATCTAGAAATAAATAAAATAAAAAATAAACCCAAAAGAAAAAAAAATAAAACCTAAATAAACAAAATAAAATAACTAGACCATCTAAAATAAACTAAACTAAAATAAATAAACCTAAAAAATAAAAAATAAACTAACCTAAACTAAATAAAATAAAAATAAAACTAAAATAAACCTAAAACTAAAATAAAATAAAATAACCCTAAAATAAATTGAAACTATAAAATAAAATAAAACCTAAACCTAAACCCAAAAAAATAAAAATAAAACCTAAACTAAATAAAACTAAACTTAAAAACTAAACATAAACATAAACTAAATAAATAAACTACAATAAAATAAAACTAAAAATAAACTAAAATATACTAAATAAAAAAAAATAAACCTAAAATAAAAAAAACTAAAATAAAATAAATAAAATAAACTGACCTATGGTTTGTTTTTAAAAATAAACCTCCCTAATATAAATCCTAGGCCCAATCCTTGGATAAATCACACCTGCGCAGACCTTGCCCCCTAGGCACTGCCCTGGGCCTCTAACCCTAAATCCGGCCACTAAACTCCATAATACAAACCTTGGTGACCTATCCTGAAAAGGCTCTGGGCTCTAAACCTGGGCTCTCCAGGCTCTAAACAGGCCACTGAAGACAAAGATCATAAAGCCCCTAAATGACCATACCCCAATGACCCTCTAACCCAAATCTAAACCCCAGGCCGCTGTATATTACCAGGCCCTAGGCCAAACGTGACCTACAGGTAAAGGCCTAAAAAACCTAGCCACTAAATCCTAGGCCCTGGGCTCATATGAGCCAAAACCTAACCAAACTGGGCTTATAAAATAAAATAAATAATAAGAAAAAATTAAAAAATAAAATATATAAAAACCCTAAACCTAAACTAAATAAATAAAAATAAAAAGATAAAACTAAAATAAAAATAACCAAAACTAAACTAAATAAATTAACTAAAATAAAATAAAAAGCTAAAAATAAAAAAATAAAATAAACCTAAAATAAAACTAAATTAAACCTAAACCAAAAATAAACTTAAAAACATAAAATAAATTAAAATAAAACCTAAATTGTAAAAAAACTAAACTTAAAATAAAATAAAATAAACCTAAACTAAATAAATAAACTAAACTAAAAATAAATAAAACTAAACCTAAAAATAAACTAAAGCTAAACTAAATAAAAATAAAATAATAAAATAAACCAACTAAATTAAAATAAACATAAAAATATACCTAAAATAAAACCTAAAACCTAAACTTAAAAAAATAAATATAAACCTAAACCTAAACCTAAAAAATAAAATAAAACCTAAACCTAAAAATAAAATAAAATAGACTCTAAAATAAAACCTAAACCTAAACCAAAAGATAAATAAATAAAAACCTAAACTAAAATAAGTAAACTTAAAATAATGAACTAAACTAAATAAAAATAAAAAATAAATGTAAATAAAATAAATGAAGTAAACTAAAATAAATAAAAATAAACTAAATATACTAAAAAATCATAAACCTATAGGTTTACTTAATTAAAAAACCTTAAACACTAAATCCTAAACCATAAGCCCTAAACCCTAAACCCTAAACCCTAAACTACTAAACAAACCCTAAAAAAAAAAAACCCAAATCTTGAACCCTAAAGCCTAAAAGCATAAACCTTAAAACCCTAAACCCTAAACCCTAAACCCTAAATCCTAAACCCTAAACCCTAAACCCTAAACCCTAAACCACAACCTAATCCATAAACCTAAACATAAAAGTAACTAAATAAAATAAAAAATAAACCAAAAACCTAAAATAAAATAAACCTAAATCAAAATTAAACCTTAAGAATGGGCCTGATAGAACATTACATCAACTAGGCTTAATCTCGTGGAAGGCGGAGGCGGCGGTTATCATAGTGGTTGTGGGGGGTCTGGAGGTGCCAGTGGATATGGAGGTGGTGGTCAGAGCAGTGCTGGTTATGTAGGCGGGAGGAGTGATGGAGGTTACAATCGTGGTGGCGGCAGAGTGAGAGAGCGGGCATATGATGGTCAATCCCACTACAAGAGACAGGTGGTTCCATACAAACTAGAAATTTAAGAATGACCGATTTGATTCTTTCTTATGGAATTGTACATTATGATTCTAGTTATCTAAGGTTTTTCCTTTGCTCTATCGTGCTCATTTTTTATCTATGATCGATGTATCTTAGAAAACTTGGTGTGCTACTTAGTTGATGAAATCAAAAAGAAGAAATGTTGAAACTAAATTTATTCTTTGTTAAAAAAACAACAAAAACACTAAACTTTAAACCAAAACCTGAACCCAAAACTAAAAAAAAAATCCTAAACCTAAAATAAAAATAAAATAAAACTAAACCTACACTAAAATAAATAAACTAAACTAAATAAAACCTAAACTTAAACCTAAAATAAACTAAACCAAAACTTAAAACAAAACCTAAACCTAAACTAAATAAAATAAAATAAAATAAACTAAAAATAAACCTAAACCTAAACTAAAATAAAACCTAAAAATAAACCTAAAATAAAAAGAAAACTAAAACCTAAGAAAAATAAAATAAAAACCTAAACCTAAATGTAAAAATAAAAAATGAAACCTAACCCAAAAAAAATAATAATAATATAACAAAACTTAAAAATAAACATTATCCTAAACCTAAACCTAAAAATTAAACTAAATAAAAAACCTAATCCAAAATATATAAACTAAACTAAATAAAAATATAACAAAAACCTAAATAAAAATAAAAAATAAAGTAAAATAAAGTAAATTAAATAAACCTAAACCTACTGATTTACTTAATTAAAAAACCCTAAACCCTAAATCCTAAACCCTAAACGTTAAACCCTAAACCCTAAACCCTAAATCCTAAACCCCAAACCCTAAACCCTAAATAATAAGAAACCCTGCTAAAACCAAACCTAAACCCCAACCCTAAACCTAAACCCTAAATCCCAAAACAAACCCTAAACTTTAAACTCAACCAAACACTAAACCCCCGTGGCAAAAACAAAAACCTAAAATAAAAAATAAATTAAAAAATTAAACTTAAACCACAAACCTAATAAGCTAATCCTAAACCCTAAGAATGGGAATGTACGGTAAGAATGCCATAACCAGGGCCAGATCTAGCGGTGGAGGTGAAGGCGGAGGTGGTGGGTGACCTGGAGGTGCTGGTGGATATGGATGTGGTGCTCGGATCAGTGGTGGTTATGTAGGCGGGAGGAGCGATGGAGGTTACAGCCATGGTGGTGGCTGAGGAAGAAATCGAAGATATGATGGTCGATCCTACTACTCGAGAGGCTCGGGTGATTCTGATGAGAACTGGAGAAACTAAAGAACGATCGATCTGATCTGCTGCTTATGGAACTATGTCTTATAGTATAGACAGATCTAGTTATCTAGGGCGTTTGATTTGCTCCATGCATGCTCATTTTTTATCTATGTCGTCGCTTGTGTATAAGAAAACTTAGTGTGTTACTTGGTTGATGAAATAAAAAGAAGAAATGTTAAATCTAAATTTATTTTATGTTAAAACCAAAACCCTAAACTAAAACCCCTAAACCAAAAAAAAATAAAAAAATATAAAAAAATAAATAAACCCTAAAACTAACCCTATACTAAACCCTAAACCTAAACCTTAATCCCTAAACCCTAAAACCTTAAACCAAACCCCACCCTCCTAAACTAAAACCCTAAATCCAAAACCCTAAACCCCTAAACCTTAAAATAAAACCCTAAATAAAAACCTTCCTTAAACCTCCAACTAAACCCTAATCCTAAACCTATAAACCTAACAAAATAAAACCTAAACTAAAAATAATAAACTAAACAAAATAAAATTACAAAATAAACCTGGATTTAAATATAAAATAAAATAAACTAAAATAAATAATGACTAACTTTAAATAAATTTAAACTCTGGGTTACTTAATTTAAAATATCTTAAACCCTATACTATCCTACCTTAAAGCTACAATAACTAACCCACCTAAACCAACACAATCCTAAACCCTACACCCAGGCCCACTGAGCCACAGGCCACTCTAAAAACCCTAAATCCTATCAGACCCCTGAAACCACAAGCATAAACCCTACCTCAACCATACTAAACCCTAAAACTAAAATAAAAATAAAACCTAAACCTAAAGAAAAAATAAAATTAAACTAAAATAAACTAATAAATAAACTAAAGTAAATAAAATAAAAATAAACTTAAATAAAAATAAAAAATAAAATGAACTAAAAAAATAAAAAATAAACTAAATAAACTAAATAATAATAAACCTACCAGTTTAGTTAATTTAAAATAAATAAATAAAAGAAACCCTAAACCCTAAACCCTAAATCCTAAACCTTAAAACACTAAACCCTAAACCCTAAAGGCTAAACCCTTAAGCCCTAAACCCAAAACCCTAAACACTAAACTCTAAACCTTAAAATCTACAACCCTAAACCCTAAACCCTAAACCTGAAACCCTAAATAATAGAAACCTACAGACCTAAATTTAAACTAAATAAAACCTATAAATAAAATAAATAAATAAACCTAAACTTAAATGAAATAAAAAATAAATAAAAACTAAAACCTAAACTAAAACCTAAACCTAATCCTAAACCCAAAAATAAAATAAAATAAAAAACGAAAGCTAAACTAAGATAAAATAAATAAACACGTAAACTAAATTAAAAAAATAAAATAAACCTAAAAATAAAAAACCTAAATAAAATAAAAACTAAATGTAAAATAAAAATTAAATAAAATAAAAACCTAAACTTAAATGTAAAACCTAAAATAAATAAAAAATAAAACACAAACCGTAAACTGAAACTAAAAACTAAACCTAAAATTAAAATAAAATAAACAAAATAAAATAAACCTAAACATAAACTAAAATAAACTAAACTAAAGTAAATAAAACTTAAACCAAAACCTAAAATAAATGAAACCTAAACTAATTTTACCATACTCAACTTTTTTTGAACATACACATTTTGCATTTTATCCCTAAACCCTAAACCTTAAAAATAAACTAAAATAAAAAACCTAAATTTAAATAAATAAACCTAAAATAAATAAACTAAACAAAAAAAAAATAACCTAAATAAAAATAAAAAAATAATGTAAACTAAAATAAATAAAAAATAAATTAAATATAGTAAATAAACTTAACATATCGATTTACTTAATTTAAAAAACAAAAACCTAAAACCCTAAATTCTAAATATTAAACCATAAACCCTAGACCCTGGCATAAACCCAAACCCTATCATCATAAATAAAAAAATAAAATTAAAATAAAATAAAACCCTAACCCTAAACCTAAATCTAAAACCCTAAACTAAACCACTAAACTGTTACTTTTTTTAAAACCTCTAAAGCCTAACCTAAACCAACCTTAAACTTACCCTAAACCTAACCCTAAACCCACCCCAAATCCTAAACCCTAAACCAATCATAAACTAACCACCAATAAAATATAAAATATATAAAACCCTAACCCTAGTCTTAGCCAGACTAACCACCCTAAGACCTAAACATTAAACCTTCAACTAAAGCATAAAGCTCTCTTAAATCCTAAAGGCCCTTAACCCTAAACCCCACCTAAGGCTAAATCTTAATCCACTAAACCCTAAACCCTAAACCCTAAAACCTAAAACTAAAATAATAAAAAAACCTAACCCTAAATAAAATAATAAATAAAATAAAATAAAAACCTAAACTAAAACTTAAATCTAAAAATATAATATAATAAAAAATAAAACTTAAACTAAACTAAAAACATTAACCTAAAAATAAAAAACCTAAATAAAATAAAACCCAAATGTAAAATAAAAATAAAATAAATTTAAAATGTAATAAAATAAAAACCTAAACCTAAAAAATAAGCATAAAAATAAAATCTAGAAATAAATAAAAAATAAAATGTAAACCCTAAAGAAAAAAACCTAAACCTAAAATAAACAATAAAATAAACTAAAAAATAAGAAACTAAATAAATAAACCTAAACCAAAAAAAAAATAAACTCTAAACTCTAAACTAAATAAAATAAAATAAACTAAAATAAACCTAAAAACTAAAATACATAAAAATAACCCTAAATAAAATTGAAATCCTAAACCTAAAATAAAATAAAACCTAAACCTAAACCCAAAATAAAAATAAAACCTAAACCTAACAATAAATAAACTTAAACTAAACATAAACATAAACTAAACTATAAATAAACTACAATAAAAAAATAAAGAAAATAAACCTAAAATATATAACTAAGCTAAATAAAAAAATAAACCTAAATAAAACTAAAATAAATAATAAACTAAAATAAACTAAACCCTGGTTTGCCTTAAATACCTTATAAAAAATAAACCCTAAATCCTAGCCAAACCTAACTTAAAACTTACCCCCCACCTTGGCACTGCCCCCTACTTGCCTGGGCCTCTGGCCTAAATCCTAGAAACCCTGGGCTAAATAAACCCTACCCTGGTGAAACACACTGGCCATGAGCCTAGCTAAACCAGGCTCTGGGCCCCAGGCTAACTGGACTGATAACAAAGATCATACCTAGACTACCACCCCAGGCTGACCTAAACTAACCCTATGCTAGACCCCAGCTGAGGCCTATTTGTGCCCTGGAGCCAGGCATGAGCCCTGATGGTGAGCCACAGAACTAACCACTGGGCCCTGATCCTAAACCTAAACTCCAGTAACCTAAAAACCCCACTGGGCTAAGAATATAAAGATAAATAATAAGAAATAAAAAAATAATATATAATAAAACCTAAACTAAACTAAAAATAAGATAAAAGATAAAATCTAAAATAAAATAAATAAAAACCAAAACTAAACTAAAAATAAATTAAGCCTAAATAAAATAAAAGCTAAATGTAAAATAAAAATAAAATAAACCTAAAATAAAAACTAAATTAAAACCTAAACCAAAAAATAAACTTAAAAAAACATAAAAATAAATTAAAAAATAAAACCTAAATTGTAAACTAAAAAAAAAACTAAACTTAAAATAAAAATAAAATAAACCTAAACCTAAACTAAAATAAACTAAACTAAAATAAATAAAACTAAACCTAAACATAAAATAAACTAAAGCTAAACTAAATAAAATAAAATAGTTTAAAAATAAACCAACAACTAAATTAAAAAATTAAACATAAAAATATACCTAAAATAAAAACCTAAAACCTAAACTTAAAAAATAAAATATAAAAAACCTAAACCTAAATAAAAAATAAAACCTAAACCTAAAAAAATAAAATAAAAATAGAACTCAACTAAAAAATAAACCTAAACCTAAACCAAAAAGATAAACTAAAAATAAAAAACCTAAACTAAAATAAGTAAACTTAAAATAATGAACTAAACTAAATAAAAATAAAAAAAATGTAAAATAATAAATGAAGTAAGTAAAATAAATAAAATAAATAAATATACTAAAAAATCATAAACCTATGGGTTTACTTAATTAAAAACCTTAAACACTAAATCCTAAACCATAAGCCCACTAAACCACAACCCTAAACTACAACCCTAAACCTAAACCACAAAACCCAAACCCAAATCCCAACCTAAAGCCTAAAGCATAAACCTTAAAACCCTAAACCCTAAACCCTAAACCCTAAATCCTAAACCCTAAACCCTAAACCCTAAACCCTAAATGCTAACCCTGAACCCTAATCCGTAAACCCTAAACTTAAACATAAAGTAACTAAATAAAATAAAAAATAAACCAAAAACCTAAAATAAAATAAACCTAAATCAAAAATTAAACCTTAAGAATGGGCAGAACCTTGATGATAGGAACATTACCGTCAACTAGGCTTAATCTAGATCTGACGGGTGAGGCGAGGCGGTTATCATAGTGGTTGTGGGGTGCAGGTGGAGTGGATATGGAGGTGGTGTAGGCAGTCTTTGGTTATGTAGCGGGAGGTGATGGAGGTTACAGTGGTGGCGAGGTGAGAAGCGGGCATATGATGGTCAATCCCACTACAAGAGAGGACAGGGTGGTTCTGATACAAACTAGAGAAATTTAAGAATGACCGATTTGATTTGCTGCTTATGGAATTGTTTCTTACATTAGGGATGATTCTAGTTATCAAAGGTTTTTTCCTTTGCTCTATACGTGCTCATTTTTTATCTATGTCATCGCTTGTATCTTAGAAAACTTGGTGTGCTACTTAGTTGATGAAATCAAAAAGAAGAAATGTTGAAACTAAATTTATTCTTTGTTAAAAAAACAACAAAAACACTAAACTTTAAACCAAAACAGAAAACTAAAAAAAAATCCTAAACCTAAAATAAAATAAAATAAAACTAAACTACACTAAAATAAATAAACTAAACTAAATAAAACCTAAACCTAAACTAAAATAAAAAACTAAACTAAACCTAAACTAAACTAAATAAAATAAAATAAAAATAAACTAAACCTAAACTAAAAAATAAAACCTAAAAATAAACCTAAAATAAAAACTAAAACCTAAACTGAAAAAAATAAAATAAAACCTAAACCTATGTAAAATAAAATGAAACCAACCCAAAAAATAATAATAATATAAACTTAAAATAAACATTATCCTAAGCTAAACCTAAAGATTAAACTAAATAAAACCTAATCCAAAATATATAAACTAAACTAAATAAATATAACCTAAATAAAATAAAATAAAGTAAAAATTAAATAAACCTAAACCTAGTTTGAATCAAACCCTAAACCCTAAATCCTAAACCCTACTAAACCCACCCCCTAAATCCTACCCCAAACCTAACAATACCCTAGAAACCCTAAACACTTAACACTAACCCCACTAAACCCCTAAATCCACAAACCCTAAACCCTAAACTCTGACCCTAAACCTACAGAGCATAAAACAAAAAACCTAAACCTAAAGTAATTAAATAAATTAAAAATTAAACTTAAACCCTAAAACCTAATAAAACTAAAACTAATCCTAAACCCTAAGAATGGGAATAACCTTCACGGTAAGAATGCCACTGTTAACCAGGCTCAGTCTAGATCTAGCGGTGGAGGTGAAGGCGGAGGTGGTGGGTGACCTGGAGGTGCTGGTGGATATGGATGTGGTGCTCGGATCAGTGGTGGTTATGGAGGAGGGCGATGGAGGTTATCTGACCATGGTGGTGAGGAAGAAATCGAAGATATGATGGTCGATCCTACTACTCAGAGGCTCGGGTGATTCGATGAAGCTGGAAACTAAAGAATGGTCGATCTGGCACTTATGGAACTATGTCTTATAATAATAGACTCTAGTTATCTAGGGATTTGATTTGCTCCGCATGCTCATTTTTATCTATGTCATTAAACTTGTTAAGAAAACTTAGTGTGTTACTTGGTTGATGAAATAAAAAGAAAAATGTTAAATCTATGTTAAAAAAAAACCTAAACCCTAAACTAAAACCTGAACCCAAAACCTTGAAAATAAAAAATAAAAAAAGTATAAAAATAAAAAAGCCCTAACCTTAAACCCTAAAACTAACCCCACTGTCCACCTAAACCTTAATCCTAAAACCCTACCCACCCCACCTAAACCCTAAACTAAACCCACACCCTAAATAAAACCACTACTCCACTCATGAGCCAAACCCAAAACCCCTGGGCCCTAAAACCTGGTCAGCCTCAACCCTAAAACCCAACACTAAACCCTGATCCCTAACTTGTGCCTAAAAGATAAAACTGGGCTAAAAGATAATAAACTAAACAGATAAATACAAATACTGGTTTAAAGATAAACTAAATAAATATGGATAAGCTAGCTAATAAATGGTTTAAACCTCTGGGTTGCTTAATTTAAAAATATCCTACCCTAAATGCTAAATCCTAGGCCAAACGCTATAAAATGAACTGACCCACCCACCACAACCTACCCCACACTCCTAGCCTAAAGCCCTGGCCCACTGGGCCCTGGGCCCACTGACTACCCAAGGCCACTAAGCCTAAAGGAGTACCCTAGAGCAACCCTAAAAGAATAAACTCTAAAAATAAACCTGAAATAAATTAAACTAAATAAAGATAAATAAATAAAGTAAATAAAATAAAATAAACTTAAATAAAAATAAAATAAAATGAACTAAAAGATAAAAAAATAAACTAAAATAATAATAAATACTGGGTTTAGTTAATTTAAAATAAATAAATAAAAGAAACCCTAAAACCTAAATCCCCACCACCCCAAAACACTGGGCCCTGCCCTAAACCTCTCCAACCCTACCCCAAAACACTAAACTCTACCTTATCTATAACCCAGGCCAGCCACTACGATATAGAGCCTGGGACCTAAATTTAAAGATAAAACACATAAATAAAATAAATAAATAAACTAAACCTAAATGAAATAAAAAAATAAATAAAATAAAACTAAAACTAAACTAAAACCTAAACTAATCCTAAAAATAAAATAAAATAAAAGCGAAAAACTAAAAAAGATAAAAAATAAAACGTAAACTAAATTTAAAATAAAATAAACCTAAAATAAAAAAAAAATAAAATAAAAAACTAAATGTAAAATAAAATTAAATAAAATAAAACCTAAAAGTAAAACCTAAAATAAATAAAAAAATAAAACAAAACCATAACTAAACTAAAAATTAAAATAAAATAAACCTAAACATAAACTAAAATAAACTAAACTAAAGTAAATAAAACTTAAACCAAAACCTAAAATAAATGAAACCTAAACTAATTTTATTTACCACTAAAGCTACTCCAACTTTTTTTGAACATACACATTTTGCATTTTATCTCTAATAGTAAAGCCACTCATCCACTAAGCATCCTCATCTCTGACACTTAACAGTCTCATGCTTCTTTTTATTGGCCATTATGCACCATAAATCATTGGGTCTTACCACCATCTTATAAAATTTTCCCTTATGTTTAAGTGCTTTTCTCTTGAGCAGGGATGCATTCCTCCACTTCAACCATCCAACTTGAATTCTACTAATAACATCACCATGTATTTCACCATCATTTTGAACAATAGAGCCTAAATGTCTAATTCGCTCATTCTTTTTAATGACTTGTTCATCTAATGTCACAATACCACCACTATACTTCTACAATTAAAATTACACTTCACAAATAAACTAAACCAAATAAAAATAAAAATAAAAACTAAAAATAAAATAAACTAAAATAAATAAAAAATTACACTTCTACAATTAAACTAAATAAACTTAAACCTACTAGTTTACTTAATTTTAAAAAATATAAAAAAACAAAAAAAAATTGTAACCCTAAACCTTGAACCCTAAACCTACTATGAAATAAATAAACCCTAAACCCAGGCCTAAATAAAAAGCCATAAACCCAAAACCTAAACCCTAAACCAATAAACATAAAACCTAAACCTAAACCCCACCTAAAAAACCTAAACCTAAACTAAAATAAAATAAAAAAATAAATGAAAATCTAAACCTAAAATAAAATAAATCAAATAAAAACCTAAACTAAAAACCTAAACCTTAACCTAAACCTTAAAATAAATGTAAAATAAAATAAAATAAAAAAATAAATTATATAATAAATTAAAACTTAAACTAAACTAAAATAAAACCTAAAATTAAACCTATAAAATAAAATAAATGTAAAATAAAATCAAATAAACCTAAAATATACTAAATAAAACCTAAAATAAAATAAGCCTAAAAAATATAACCTAAAAATAAATATATCTAAACTCTAAACTTTAAAATAAAGATAAATAAACATAAAATCAATAAACAAAATAAACTAAACTAAAATAGATAAACCTAAAATAAAATTAAACTAAACCTAAACCTAAACTAAATAAAATAAACTAAACTAAAATAAACAAATAAACTAAAAGTAAGACTTAAAATAAAAATAAAACCTAAAATATAAACCTAAAATAAAATAAAAAAACCTAAAACCTAAAAATAAAATAAAATAAAACAACAAAAAAATAAAAAAAAAAAAAACTAGATAAAATAAAAAAAATAAATAATAAAGAAAAAATAAAATAAACTAAAATAAATAAAAAAATAAATTAAATAAACTAAAATAAACTAAATAAACCTAAACCCTAAACTGAAACCCTAAACCCAAACCCAAATACTACCTGGACCCACAAATAAAAGCCCTAGGCCACTAACCCTGAGCTGAAAACTGAGCCACATGACCCCTGACCCTGAGCCTAAAAAGCCCTAACCACAACCCTGACCCTGAGCCCTAAAACCTATACCCCAAATTAACCTAATCATAAATAATAAACCCTAAACCTGGCTAGTCCAAAACCCTAAACTAACCCTAAACTCTTAAAACAGAAACCTAAACCTAAACTAAATACCTACAAATAGATAAATAAAAAAACACAAATAAATGAATTAAAAAAATAATAAATAAAATCTAAACTAAAACCTGGCCTAAACCTAAAAATATAATAAAACTAAAAATAAAAACTAAAAATAAAATAAACCTAAAATAAAATAAAATAAAAACTAAATAAAAATTTAAACCATAAAAATAAAACAAAAAATTAAACATAAAAATAAATAAAAAATAAAACCTAAATCCTAAACTAAAAAGAAAAACCTAAACCTAAATTAAAAAATAATTTAAACAAAATAAAATACACCTAAACCTAAACTAAAATAAAATAAATAAAATCTAAATCTAAACCTAAACCTTACCAAATAAAATAAAATAAATAAAAAATAAAGATAAACCTAAACTAAAGTAAAACCTAAAATAAACCTTAAAAAAACCTAAAACCTAAACCTAAAATAAAACCTAAACCTAAAAAAAAATTAAAAATAAAACCTAAAAAGTAAAATAAAATAATACTCATCTAAAACTAAACCTAAAATAAAACCTAAACTAAAATAAGAAAACTAAAATAAAAAGCTAAATTAAATAAAATAAATAAATCTAAAATATGAAATAAACTCAAATAAATAAAATAATATAAAAAGTAAATAATCCTAAAACTCGATTTATTTAATCTAAAAATTAAAACCCTAAACCCTAAAAAAAACCCTAAACCCAAATACTAATTCTAAAACACAAACCTAAACCTAAACCCTACCCCACAACCCCTAAACCCCAAAACCTACAGATCCTAAGCCACCCAAACCCTAAACCCTAAACTAGCTAAAGCCTAAAGCCTAGACTAACCCTAAACCCTAAACTAACCCTACATCATAAGAATAGAAAGAACCTTGATGGCAGGAACATCACCGTCAACTAGGCTCAATCTAGTTCTAGCGGTGGAGGAGAAGGCAGAGGAGGTGGTTATCGTAGTGGTGGTGGGGCATCTAGAGGTACTTGTGGATATGGGGTTGGTGGTCGGAGCAATGGTGGTTATGGAGGCGGGAGGAACAACGGAGGTTCTAGTCATGGTTGTGGTAGAGGGTAGATCGCAGATATGATGGAGGATTTCGCTACTCAAAAGGCAGGAGTGGTTCTGATGGGAATTGGAGAAACTAAAGAGCGACCACTCTATTCTACTACTTATGGAATTGTGTCTTTATAGTAGAGATGGTTCTACTTATGTAGGGTTTTTAATTTGTTCTATGGGTGCTCATTTTTATCTATCTCATTGCTTGTGTCTTAGAAAACTTGAGGCTACTTGGTTGATGAAATTAAAAGAAGAAATGTTGAATCTAAATTTCTCAACCACCCAACCTAAACCCTAAACCCTAAACTTAAACCCTAACACCTAAACCCCACCATAAACCCTAAACCACATAATCCCAAACCCTAAACACTAAACATTACAAACCCTAAACCCTAAACCCTAAACCTACCACCCACACTAAACCCTAAACCTACCAAAACCAAAATCTTAAACCCTAAACCTAAACCCTAAACTCCTCCCCAAACCTACATATCCTAAACCCTAACCCTACCTTACCCTACCTTAACCCTAAACCCTAAACTGGCCCTAAACCCACCCACAAATCCTAATCAACTTTGAATAAAGATGTCATTAGTAGATCTAAAGAATGACCTAATCATACATGGTTGGTGGTTTTGAGACTTTCCCTTGGCTATTAGAGATTTGAATACCTTAAACACTAACCCTAAATCATATTATAATACCATATATTATATTATAATGTGGCATCATATATTTGAGCATGCAATTGATGTTTTTTGGATGTTATAAGATGTTTTGAAATGTTTTAGTATATTATGGTATTGTGCCTTATAGTCTATATTAATATAAATCATAAAAATATTGATTTAATAAATTAGATGATGAAATTTGTTAAATTCAAAGTGGGAATTAGGTTATAGTACAAAAGATGTGATGCGCCACTTATCATCTAAAAAGTAAGATTTTATGTTCAAAATAAATATTATATGTTGTAGCATAGTATAACATCATATATCATAATATATTATTTCTTTAATTTCTTTTACAATCATGCGGTCAAGCCTACACTAGCATTATTTTAAAATAATGTTTATTTAGACTTTAAAATGGTAGAATTTGGACAAATTCATATTAGGTAGAGTTTGGCATCATAATGTGTTATTTCAATTTAAAATATGTAAGTGATATGATTAAAATATATAGTTTTTATTGTTTAGACTAGTTTTATGAATTTTTTATCTTAACCAAACCCTCATGATGTGATATGCAATGTAATATAACATCATATGTTATACTGTATTATAAAATAGGATGCCATAACATAGTGTGGCATCATGCATTATAACATACTATTATGTATTACTATTTATTGTTTAGCATATTTTAGTTTGTTATAGTATGATGTAGTAGAGTTTTTACTGGTGTAATTCATAAAAATATTGATTTATAGGTTGAGATGATGAGATTTGGCCAAATTTAACGTAAGCTTTAGGGAACATTATTGGGGGTGTGCTATGGTGTGTCATTTAATCAAAAGAATGGAATTCTTCATCTAAAATAAATGTTCATTTTTTAACCAAATTTTATAAATTTTTTACTTAATGTGATTCATTTTAAGATGTAATGTAAGATAATATATTATATGAAAGCATATTAAATATAATGTACATAATATAACTTTAGATATATATGAATGTGTGGTCGTTTGTTACTAAATGCTATTATTGTACATTTTAGTATGTTTTACTTTTATTGTGATACATTGGGTCAAAACTCACAAAAAATATTAATTTGAAGGTTGAGATGGAAGAATTTGAAATTCACACACAAAGAAACACCAAGATTATGCTATTTGTACCATTTCTAATAAAAAATAACAATTTTACATCTAAAATGAACATTATTCATATTTTGAGAAAATTTATTATTTGTTCCCTTTAAGTGATTCTAATGAGTGTAATGTTAGACAATATATTATATTATAGCAAATTATAATATAACATCATATATTTAATATAATATAGTGTGTTAATTCACACTATAATATTTTAGCATGATATTGTATAGTTAGTTTGAGCTTGCACCATTAAAATCCTAAAATGTTGATTACAATGTTAAGATGATGTAATTTGAATGAATACATTATTAGGCTTTTGTTGTATTAAAGGTGTGCATAAGAAATAAGATTTGATGAGAATTCCATGTCAATGACATGGAGGAGATCCTAGGGATCACACATGCATTGGACATGACATGGGAGGGGTGTATGTCGAGGGCATAGAAGAAGAAAATTTATTTGGTATAAGTTTTGAATTTGATTTGATTATAAGATTTATGAAATGATGTTCCGCTTGGGTTAAGAATCTATAATCCATGAGGGATTAAGATCGAATTGACTTTAATTTATTTTTTAATTCATGTGGAGGCATATCTTAGATATAGTCTGTCCGGAGATCAATTATATGAACCTTCCACTAGAAGCGGGGTTGAGCTATTAGGGGGATTTGAGTTTGATTTCATAGATTTGTTTGGGGATGTATCCAGAATAAGAGTTTGGTTGGTTTCTTTGATTTAGACTCTACTAGGAGTTGGTTTAATTTGGCTCCACTTGGGAGGTTAGTTTTGAATTTAATTGTTTTTCTCAACTTGTTTACATATGATTTGGGGATCCATTAGGGAGAAGGGTGTGATTTAACTCCAGGGAAAATAGATTAGATTTAATTTAATGAGTTAATGTATGGACATCGATGCGATGAACCCATTGAGAATGGCTATATCCTTGACATACCTCGGTTTACAAATCCAAAGGGATAGTCTACAGGTAGAGCTATCCAAAGGAAGCCTTTTGGTGTACAATGACTATGCTAGGAAGAAGGCATAACAGACTTACAAATTTCAAAGCAAGGAACAACCAGTGGGGTGCCCTGTTGGATGCTCAATAAATCAAACTTGACCTAGGGCGACTATTGAAGTGAATGCCACTAAGGACTTATGTCAACTCAGAAGAAGTCAAGATTATGTGATTTGATATTATTTGTTTGGTTTAGTTTGATTTCAAATTGAGGGAATATCCATTGGATATGTGAGCTTGATCAAATTTGATAGATTTAATTTATGGACCATGTCGGTGTCGACCCACTAAGAAGGGCTATATCATATCTTATCTATTTACAAATCCAAAGGGATAGTCTACTGGTTTGGGGTAGAGCTAGCCAACCTAAGGGGTTTCCTTTGATTGCAATGGCTATGCTAGGAAGAAGGCATAGTAGACTTACATATTCAAAGGGAACAAGGGTGACTGTTGGTAGCACAAATAAATGGAAGCTGACTTAGGGGAGACTACTGAGTCAATGTCATTGGTGACTAATATCAACTGAAGAGTAGTTAACCAACTTTTATTAGAGTTTTGACACTTCCTAAGATATGATGCAGAAAGGTACCAGGGTGTCCTCTAATCCATAAGTGAATATATATTTTATTTATATGTTTGTGTGGACCCTTTGTGTGAGGGACCACACTAAAATGGGATATATGCTTGACCAAATTTACTAGACCAAGGGAGAATCTTCATCCATGGGATGATTCTCCAACCATAGTGGATGGAAGGAGAATTGTCTAATTTGGTAAGGGTAGTGTCTAAATGGGGTTGCAAAGGATGTGATCCATATATAATGCCCATGGGGAGGTGTCACTAGGCGTTATCCAACCTTGGAAAGAAAGCTTATAGGTGTATGTGGCCAACTCAAGAAGAAAGTGTAGTAGACTTACAAGGCCATGAGTGGTATATCCTAAGGTGCGAGAACCAACCAACCTAAGGTGTATCCATCAGCATGAGTGGTGTATTCGTCAGAATAGTAAGAACCAACCAACCTAAAGTGCCCTTCAGTGTGCAATGAATAATATGAAAAGAAAGCATGTAGGTTTATAATTTTCTAAGTGGAACTGATCATCGAGATAATTTATTATCAACGGGACATATCTATCTAGAGTGACTACTAAGCGAGGAGCCCGAGGAAGGACTAGACCTTGAAGCGGTCAGAGGGAAGGAGCCACTAGGGGACTTATCCTAAACCTCAAATATACTCAACCCAGTCGATGAAGGCTAATCCATGAAGAAAGCATAGCGGACTCACATCCTCTTAAATGAAGCCAATGGGGTAGCTTACCATGGAGCCTACCAAACTAACAAGTCATTCATTGTGTTGGGTGGAAGAAGAAGAAAAGTATAGCGAGACTTACATCCTCAAAGCAAGAATACCAGGGTGACACACTAGTAGGGTAGCACATCAACGACCTAGAAGCATTAGTGAGTAGTTTGGGGCATTATCTCAACTCAGAGAGAGATAAAAGATATATATTTATTTTATATGTTTGTGTGTAGTTAGTGTTTGTGTTATGTGATGAAGGATAGGACAACTTAGGTTCCTTACACCTACCTAAACACATCATGGAAGATTTGCAAATAAGAATTCTTTCAACATGTAAGAGATTGAATTCAAAATGGAATTTTCATTGATGATAATTATTTCAAACATGATTTATAATATTTCTTTAAGTAGAGCATTGGGTTCTCTTATGATTAATAAGGCATAAGATCCTCTTGGTAGGCCTTCTTTTCTGGCAAAAGAGCCTTCCCAAGTGGGTTCAAACTTGCCTCCCATCCTATGTTGAGCAACAATCAATCTATTTAAAACTGAAATAAGCTCTCATACTTGAAAAGCACAAAGACAAACAAACTTGTTGTGAGCTTGAATCATTTTGGCTTTGTACAACTTGATGTTTTGGCATGCCTGCATGCATCTCTCCTCCAAACCTTTGAGCTCTTCTAACTATAACTTGTTATTGTGATCTTTCTACCCATAGCTATCCTTAGTGATGAGAGTCAAACTTATAATGGTAGAATGGATTCAGACCCATACACTATGGAGAAAGGAGTAGAATGAGTTGGAGTTCTATAGGTTATGTAGTAGGCCCATAAGGCTTTAACTAACTACTTATGCCACTATCGATTGTTATTGTCGAGTGTCTTATTTAGTATTTGGATGAGAGTTTTTTTGAAGCCTTCTGATAAGCTATTTTACCTCAAGTAGTTGATGGTAGTTTATCTCCAATCTATGATGTGTCTCCTGGAAAAGTTATTGATCTCAGTGTTCTTGAATGCAGTACCATTATTAGATATAATTCATCGAGGCACTCTGAACCTATATACAATATGGTTCCTATAAAACTAGAGCACATGACGACCTATTTGGCAATTTCCTTTGGAAAAGTAGTTAGTAGCTAAGATGAATTGATGACCCTTAGATGAATGAGGATCAATTGGACCCACTATGTTGGTACCCCAACACTTGAATGGACATGAGGCCAATGTAAGATGTAGAATGTTGGGTGGTTGGTGTAGGTCCACACCATGTATTTGACATTGGTGGCATCACTTAGACATATCCATGCAATCTTTGATCATCGACGACCAATAGTATCCTAGTCTCTTGATCTTAGATTTCATCTTCGGACTAGATTGGTTGACATAATCTTGAGTGTACTTGATCATGATCTTACCTTCATGCTTTTTTAAAACAACATAACCATATGATCGAAAGACTACCAAATAAGACACCATCCACAAGAGCATAGGAAAGTGCTCTCTTCATCGATGGGCTTGAGACTTCTTTTGAGGTAATTTTCCTTTATTTAGGTAATCCATGAATGGTTTCCTCCAATCTAACTCATCATCCTTCTTGGAAATGGAAACCTCCCTTCAAGAGTACTTTTGATGAGTTCAATATAAAAGATAAGACTTGTCTATTTTGGACCTTTATTGATATGGACTCATCCTCAGACAACTCTTTAGCAAGCTTGGGTAAAGCATACTATGGTGTTCTCTCCTAGGAATCTTATAAATGGTAACCTTAGGATTTGGGCCAATAAGTCCATGGTGTACTTGTGGTAGTGATGGAGCTTGGGCTTTATAACCTTATATAGACGATTTGGTTGATAACTAGGCGAGAATCCCCAAGATGTTGATGTTCGGATGCTTAGAGTAATGGCTAACTCTAGGCCACAATCGAGCCTCATACTAACTTTTATTGTTGGTGCAAGATTAGATGATGATGAGAATCTCATCACATCATGATCGAGTTAAAATAACTATTCTACCCTTGCTTTTCAGAATAATAGATTATGGTTCTTCTCTTCTTTGAGATAAAGCACCATCAAAGTACATCTCCCAACGGTGAATGATACTATCCCCTAAGTTCATGATTTGTTCATTAGAGATATCATTACTAAGTGAAGAGTTAGCAGGAAGTGGGTGCGGAGCTAAGAAATCTGCTATCGCTTATCATTTCATTGCACGGAGGGGTGCGAAGGTAATGTCAAACTACAAGAGGATCATGGACCATGGTGCCAACCATTTGGATAGCATGGGTGACATGAGATATGTGGATTGATCTTAGATTAAGTTCACCTTATGAGGAAGCATGTAGTCTTTGTAGCTTTTGGGATGCAAAGATTAAAGCTTGCTTGTCTTAATGTGAGATTAGCCTTTGTAGGGATTAGATGATAAATAAGGTGGTAGAGTGTATTTTCCTTCCCTTCATCGTTGGCTTTTGGCCAGCACCAAGTAGTCATCTAACAGTAATTAAAACTTAAACCCTAAACTAAACCCTAAACTCTCAAATCAGACCTTAAACTCTAATAAGTCTTAAATCACAAAAGCTAAACCTAAACTAAGTTAAATAAAATTAAAAAAAAAGAAATAAAACCTAAACGAAAATAAAAATAAAATCAATTAAATAAAAATAAAACTAAAACCCAAAATACTTAAAAAAAAATAAAATAAAAAAATAAAACTAATCTAAAATAAAATAATTGAAAACTAAACTAAACTTAAAATAAAAACTAATTAAAAAACTAAACTAAATAAAATAAAATAAATACTAAATAAAACCTAAACCTAAAAAAATAAACTAAACATAACAAAAAAACCTAAACCTAATAAAAATCTAAACCTAATAAATAAAATAATAAAAAAAAAATTAAAAAAACTAAAATAAATAAAACCTAAATAAACCTAAAATAAATAAACATTAATCTAAAACACTAAAAAAAATAAAATAAAACTAAAAAAATAAACTAAAACTAAAAAATAAAAAAAAGAAACTTAAAGTAAAAAAAAACTTAAACCTAAAAAAATATAATAAAAATAAACCTAAAAAAAATAAATAAATTAAAATTAAAATTAAAAATAAAATAAAATAAAAATAAAACTCATAAAAAAATAAACCCAAACTTAAAAATAAACTAAAAACTAAACTAAAATAAATAAAACCTAAATTAAATAAATAAAACTAAAATAAATAAATGAATAAAGAAAAAAATAAAGTCAAATAAATAAAATAAACTAAATAAAGCCTAAACCTGGTTTAAATTTAAAAAAAAATGTAAAAAAATCCTAGGCATAAGCCCAAACCCTAAAACTAAACTGACTAAATAAATAATAAAAACATAAAAAAACCTAAACCTACATAAATCTAAATCCCAACCCTAAAACAACCTAAACCATAAACTACCTAAATAAACCTAAACCTAAACCACAAACTGACCACAACCAAACCCCAATCAAAATCCTAAAATCTAAACCTAAACCCAAAAAACATTAAACCCCAAACCAACCCCAAAAAGAAATAATTAAACAAGAACATCACCATCAAGGCTAGTCTAAATGCATGGAGGTGAAGGCGAAGGTGGTGGTTATGCTGGTGGTGTGGGGTATCTGGAGGTGGTGGATATGGAGGTGGTGGTGAGTGGTGGTTATAGAAGAGGGCGAGGTTATAGCCATGGTGGTTGAGAGAGATGATATGATGGAAGATCCTACTACTCAAGAGGTGGGGTTGGTTTTGATAGAAGTTGGAAAAACATAAGAATGATCGATCTGATCTGCTGCTTATGAAATATTGTATTTATAGTAAAGGCAATTCTACTTATCTCGGGTTTTTAATTTGCTCTATGGGTGCTCATTTTTTATCATTGTCATTGCTTGTGTCTTAGAAAACTTGTGAATTCTACTTGGTTGATTAAATCAAAAAGAATAAATATTGAATATGAATTTGTTCTTTGTTAAAAAAACTAAACCTAAACTAAAAATTAAACCCTAAACCTAAAACCTAAACCTAAAACTCTAAACCCTAAAAAACTACCAAACACAAGCATAAAAAACTAAACCTAAATACCATAAACCTATGATAACCTAAACCTAAACCCCATAATCCTAAACAAACCCAAACCCTAAAACTAACCATAAACCTTGAAAAGATGTCATTAGTACATAAGAATGACCTAATCTAACATAGTTATGGTAAATAAAGAAAATGTCTTCAACCCTGAAAAAAAAGATTTAAATATAAAAAACACTAACCTAAATCCTAAAAATACCATATATTGTTGTATAATGCATCATATATTTGAGCATTTAGTGATGTGGGATGTTATAAGATGTTTTGAAAAAATATAGCTACTATAAAATATTAATATAAATGATAAAATATTGATTTAATAAATGATGATAAAATTAAATTTCAACTAGATTAAGTAAAAGAAACTAAACTTGTAAAATAAAGTAAGATTTTATCAAAATAATATTATATGTTGTAAACAAGACTTTAAAATGGTGGAATTTATGAATTCATAATAGGTAGAGCATGGCAAATAATATATTATTTTAAAAAATATATAAATGATACAATTAAAAATATAAAATTTAGACTAAATGAAATCTTAAGCAACTAAATGTGATATGCAATATAATATAATATAATATGTCAAAGTGTATTATAAAATAGGATGACATAACATTTAGCATCATGCATTATAAATACTAACCATTACTATGTTTAGCATAAGTTTGTTATAATATGATGTAGTAGAGTTTGTTATAATTCATAAAACTGATTAATAGCTATGATGATGGGTTTGGCCAAATTTAAGGTAAGCTAGGGAACATCATTGGGTGTGCTATGTCATTTAATCAAAAGAATTTAAGCATCCAAAATAAACTTTTCAACCAAATTTATAAATTTTTTCTTAGAGTAATTCATTTTAAGGTGTAATGTAAGATATATTATATGGCATATTAAAATATAATGTAAAATATAACTTCATATTTATATAGAGAAAACTATATTGTACATAGCATGCTGTTATAATACATTGTCAAAACTCACAAAATGTTCATTTGAAGGTCTAGATGGAAGAATGGCCAAATTCATGGCCCAAGAAACAACTCAAAAATATGCTAATTTCTAATATAAAAATAACAATTTTACATCTAAAATGAACATATTAATATGAGAAAACTTTGTTAGTTCCAATTAAATGATTCTAATGAGGTGTAATGTTAGACAATATATTATATTATAAAATATAACATCATATATTATATTATAATATAATGTTAATTCAATAATATCTTTAGCATGATATTGTATAGTGAGCTTACTATCAAATCATAAAATGTTGATTATAATGTTAAGATAAATGAAATTTGAATGAATAAATTGTTAGGCTTTTGGTTAAAGTATTAAAGGTGAAAAAAAGAAATAAATGATGAGAATTCCAAGGACATGGAAGGAGATCCAAAAATACACATTGGACATGACATGGAGTCATGTGAGTGACTAATAGCAAGAAGAAGAAAATATCTTTGGGATAAGGTTTGAATTTGATTATATGATTTATGGAAAGAAGACTAATAAATCATAATCCAAAAAACCAAAACCCAAAATACTAAATAAAAAACTAAACCTAAATAAAACTAAACCCTAAAACCATAAACCCTAAAAAACCTAAAAATCTAAAATATATATAAACTAAAATTAAAATAAATAAATAAATAAACTAAACTAAATATAATAAAGAAAAAAGTAAAATAATAAAAACCTAAACTAAACCTAATAAAATAAAATAAAAATAAAACCAAAATAAAATATAAACTAAACTAAAATAAATTAAAAAATAAAACCTAAATAAAATAAAAATAAATAAAATAAATAAAAAATAAACCAATAAAAATATTTAAAATAAAACTAAACTCTAAAATAAAACTAAACTTAATTAATCAAATAAACAGAATGAACAAATAAACTAAAAATACATAATCTATAAAAAATAAACTAAACTAAACTAGGTTAATAAATAAATACTAAAATATAAACTAAACTAAAATAAAAACACCTAATAACCTAAAACCTAAAACAAAATAATAAACCAACTTAAACCTAAAAATAAAAATAAAACTAAAAAATAAAAATAATTCAACAAAAATAAACCAAAACCTAAATTTTAAAATAAACTAAACCAAATAAAAAACTTAAAAAGCTAACTAAAATAAAATAAAAAATAAAACTCAAATAAATAAATAAACCCTACCTAAACGGTTTGCTTTTATACCTAAACCACTAAACCTTAAACCCAGATCTAACCCACCCCAAGCCACACCCTAACTAAACCTAGGCCCTACCCACAAACCTAAACCCTAAACCCTACAAACCTAAATCTTGCCACTGACCATGACCTTAAAATAAACTTCTAAAACATAACCCCCAAAACCTGACTAAACCCCAAACTTAAATCCTAACCCTAAGCCCTAAACCTAAAACACTTAAATAAGAATGGGTAGAACTTTGATGGTAGGAACCTATGAACATCGATCTGGTGGTGGTGGAGGCATGGTGTAGTGGTTGTGGGGGATCTAGAGGCATTGGTGGATATGGAGGTGGTGGTCAATGGTTATGGAGGTAGGAGAAGAGATAAAGGTTACAACCATGGTGGTGGAGCGAGAGATCAGGATCGATGGCGAGATCCCACTCGAGAGGGGTTGGTTCGATGAGAAAGAGAAACGAAGAATGGTTGATCTCATACCTTATGGAACTCATCTTTTAGAGGATTATACTATCTAGGGTTTTTTAATTTACTCTATGGGTGCTCATTTTATTTATGTAAATTAAACTTGTCTTAGAAAACTTGGGGTGCTACTTGGATATGAAAGAAGAAATGTTGAATATGAATTTGTTCTCTATTAAAAAAAACCTTAAATCCTAAACCTTAAACTAAAACTAAAACCCTAAACCAAAAACCAAAACCTTAAACCCTAAATCCTAAACCTTAAACCTTAAAAACCCTAAACCTAAATAATAACCTAAACCTAAAACCCAAACCTAAACCCTAAACCTAAAACTTATAATAATAAACCTAAACCCCAAACACACAGCTAAACCATAAACCCTAAATTAACCTAAACCCACTAAACCTAAACCCTAAACCTTGAATAAAGATGTCATTAGAGTAGATCTAAAGAATGACCTAATCTAACATAGTTATGGCTAGAAAATTTCTTCAAGAGACTTTCCCTTGACTATTAGAAATTTGAATACTTTAAACCCTAACCTAAATCATATTATATAATATATTATAGTATAATGTATCATCATATATTTGAGCATGTAATGATGTGTTTTGGATGTTATATAATGTTTTGAAATGTTTTAGTATATTATGGTATTGTGCTATATATATTAATATAAATCATAAAATATTGATTAAATAAATCAGAAGATGAAATTTGTTAAATTTGAAGTGGGAATTAGGTTATAGTACAAAGGTGTGCTACACACTTGTAGTGTAAAAGTAATATTTTATGTTCAAAATAACTATTATATGTTGTAGCATAGTATAGCATCATATATCATATATATTGTTCTACATTTTAAATTCTTTTAGTATTTTACAATCATGCGTCGAGCCTACACTAGCATTATTTATAAAAATGTTGACTTAGACTTTAAAATGGTGGAATTTGGCCAAATTCATAATAAGTAGAGCATGACATCATAATATATTGTTTCAATTTAAAATATGTAAGTGATATGACTAAAATATATAGTTTTTTATTGTTTAGACTAATATTATGAATTTTTTATCTCAAATAGTCCCTTATGATGTGATATGGAATATAATATAATATATTATGTTATAGTGTATTATGATATAGGATGCCATAACATAGTGTAGCATCATGCATTATAGCATACTATTATGTATTACTACTTGTTGTTTACCATATTTTAGTTTGTTATAGTATGATGTAGTAGAGTTTGTACTCAAATTATTCATAAAAATACTAATTTATAGGCTGAGATGATGGGATTTGGCCAAATTTAAGGTAACCTTTAGGGAACAGCATTAGGGGTGTGCTATTGTGTGTCATTTAATCAAAAGAATGGAATTTTCCATCCAAAATGAATGTTCATTTTCAACTAAATTTTATAATTTTTTTAAAATGATTCATTTTAAGGTGTAATGTAAGATAATATATTATATGAAAGCATATTAAAATATAATGTACATAAAAATATAACTTCACATATATATGAATGTGGTGGTGTGTTACTAAATGTTATTGTACATTTTAGTATGTTTTATGTTCATTATAAAACATTAGGTCAAACTCACAAAATTGTTAATTTGAAGGTTGAGATGGAAGAATTTGGGAAATATTATGCTATTTTTTACCATTTCTAATACAAACATAATAATTTTACATCCCAAATGAACATTTTTCATATTTTGAGAAAATTTTATTATTTGTTCCTTTTAAGTTATTCTAATGAGGTGCAATGTTAGACAATATATTATATTATAGCAAATTATAATATAACATCATATAATATAATATAATATAGTGTGTTAATTAACACTATAATATGTTTATCATGATATTGTATAGTTAGTTTGAGCGTGCACCATCACAAATCATAAAATGTTGATTATAATGTTAAGATGATGTAATTTGAATGAATACATTATGTTAGGCTTTTGGTTGAAGTATTAAAGGTGTGCATAAGAGAAAAATAAGATTTGATGAGAATTCCAAGGCAAGGACATGGAGATTGAGGATCACACATGCATTGGACATGACATGTGAGGGTCTATGTCAAGGGCATAGAAGAAGAAAATATGGGGTAAGGTTTAAATTTGATTTGATTATAAGATTTATGGAAAGAAGATCACTTGGGGATAAGAATCTATAATCCACGGATTAAGATTGAATCAACTTTAATTTATTTTATTTTAATTGATGTGGAGGCATATCTAGAGATATGGGCTGAGTCTGAGGGATGGGTTTATGAACCTTCCACTAGGAAGCAGGTTATCCAGGGGATTGGGATTTGATTTGATTTCATAGATTATTTGGGGATGTATCCACTAGGGATAAGAGTTTGGTTGGATTTCTTTAATTTAGACTCTCAGAGTTGGTTTAATTTGGCTCCATTAGAGAGGTTGTTTTTGGATTTGATTTTTTTTCTTGACTTATTTATATATGATTTGGTGCTCCCTTGGGAGAAGGGTGTGATTTAACTCCCGGAAAATTTGATTGGGTTTAATTTAATGAGTTAATCTATGGACCTGTCGATGTGCGAGACTTGAAAGAACTATATCGACCCCTACCTTTGGTTTACAAATCCAAAGGGATAGCCTATTTGGGGTAGAGCCAACCTAAGGGGTTGCCTTTTGGTATGCAATGACTATGCTAGGAAGAAGGTGTAGCAGACTTACATCTTCCAAAGCGAGGAATAACCACTAGGGTGACTTGTTGGATGCATAACAAATCAAACCTAGCCTAGGGCTACTACTAAGTGAATTTCGTTGAGAACTTATGTCAACTCAAAAGTAGTTAGGATTAATATTATCTTAATATCCTATGATTTAGTATGATTTATTTGGTTTAGTTTGATTTTGAATTGAGGGCATATCCACTAGGGATGGAGCTTAGTGAAATTTGATAGATTTAATTTATGGACCATGTTGGTGTGATGGACCTTGAGAAGGGTTATATTGACTTGTCTATCTGGTTATAAATCCAAAGGGATAGTCTAGCCATGGGATAGAGCTAGCCAACCTAAGGGTTGTCTTTTCGATGTGTGCAATGGTTGTGCTAGAAAGAAGGCATAACTTACATCTTCTAAAGTAGGGAACAACCTAGGTGACTGTTGGTAGCACAAATTGAACCCAAAGGGAAACTAATGAGTGAATGTCTTTGGGGACTTATATCAACTCAAGAGTTGTCGGTGATTCTTATAGGAGTTTTGCTAACACGCCTAAAGATAAGATACCTTCTTGGGAAAAGGTACCTAGGGGTTTCTCTAATCCATAAGTGAATATATATTTTGTTTATATGTTTGTGTGGACCTTGTTGGTGTGTGTGTGATGGACCACAGAAGGGGCTATGGCCTTGACCTATCTCATTTCAAGGGAGGATGAATTCTCCAACCATAGGGGTGGTTACTAGGGGAACTATCAATCGATAGTAACCTAAGTCTAAAGGATCAAAGAACGTGATCCAAATATAGCATCCACATGGGAAGTGTAGCTAGGGCCATTATCCTAAGCCCTGGAAAAGAAAGCCTATAGGTGGATGGTGGCCAACTTAAGGAGAAAGTATAGTAGACTTACATATGCCATGAGTGGTGAATCCTAAGGTGCGAGAACCAACCAACCTAAGGTGTATCATCATGAGATGGTGTATCCATCATAGTGAGAACCAACCTAAGGTGCCCGTTGTGCAATGATCAATCTAGAAAGAAAGCATGTAGGCTTACAACTTTCCAAGCGGCGATCATCGAATAGTTTGTCATGATGGGAAAATGTTATCTAACCTAGAGACTACTAGCGAGGAGCCCAAGGAAGGTGGACTAGACTTGAAGTAATCAGGAGGGAAGGACCTGGTAGGGGACTTATCCTAAACCTCAAATATACTCAAAACAATCAATTTATGAAGGTTAATCCAAGAATAATGCGTAGCAGACTCACATCCTCTTAAATGAAGCCAACATGAGGTAGCTTACTGACCATGCAGTAAGGCCTACTAAACTATTAAGGTTCTCATTAGTGTATAGTGGCCACATAAGGAAGGAAAGCATAGCATACTTACATCCTTTAAAGTAAGAAGGCCATTGGGGTGACACAATAGTAGGGTAGCACGTCAGCCTGACCTAGAGCAACTTCTTGAGTGAGTCTTTGGGGTTATCTTAACTTCAGTAGCTCAAGATAAAATATATGTGTTTATTTTATATGTTTGTGTGTAGTTTGTATTTGTTTTATGTCGATGAAGGATATGACGCTGCTCAAGTTCCTTACACCAACTTTAAACACATTGTGGTAGATTCACAAACAAGAATACTTTCAACATGGAAGAGATTGAATTCAAAATGGAATTTTCATTGATGATAATTATTTTCAAACATAATTTATAATATTTCTTTAAGTAGATCCAATTGATTGGAATCATTGGACGCTCTCTTATGATAAATAAGCTGATAAGATTCTCTTTGGTAGGCCTTTTCTATGGTTAAAGGGCCTTCCCAAGTGGGTTCAAACTTGCCTCCCATCTTACGATGGATAATAATTTGTCTCCTTAGAACTCAAATAAGCTCTCCTACTTGAATAGCTCTAGGATGGACCAACATGTTGTGAGCTTGAATCATTTTAGCTTTGTACAACTTGAGGTTTTGGCATGCCCGTAGGCATCTCTCCTCAAACCTTGAGCTCTTCTTAACCCAGTGTTCTACTGTGATCTTTACCCATAGCTATCCTTAGTGATGGGAGTTGGACTTCTAATGGTAGAACAGCTTTAGAACCATACACTAAGGAGAAAGGAGAAAACTGAGTTGGAGTTCTATATGTGGCGTGGTAGGCCCCCAAGGCTTCAACTAACTTCTCATGCTTCTATCGCTTATTATTTTTGGGTGTATTCTTTAGTATTTGGATGAGAGTTTTTTTGAAGGCTTCTATTAAGCCATTTGCCTCCTAGTAGTTGATGGTAGAATATCTCCAATTTATATTGTGTCTCTGGGCAAAGTTGATTGATCTCTTGAATGCGTATATATAAGTATAATTTAGGCACTCGAACCTATATATACGATATGGTTCCTAAAAAATTGGAGCACTTATAGAGCTGTGACCTCTCTGAATAGAATCACCTTCACCCATTTGGAAAAGTAGTAAGTAGCAGCTAAGGTGAACCGATGACCCTTGGAAGAAGGAGAATTAGTCGGACCCACTATGATAGAAACCCAACACTAGAATTTTCATGAGGACAATGTAGGATGTAGAATGTTGGGTGGTTGGTGTAGGACCACACCATGTATTTGATGTTGGTGGCATCGTCTAGGCATATCCATGTAATCTTTGATCATCGATGGCGATTGGTATCTAGTCTCTTAAACTTTTTTATCTTGGGATTGGTTGGCTCCACATAATCTAGTGTACCTTGATGATCTTATGGGCCTTGTCTAAATAATGTAACCACATATGATCGAAGGACCACTATAAGACACCATCCAAGAGTGTAGGAAAGTACTCTCTACTTCATCGATAGGCTTGGGACTTCTCTTAGGTAGTTTGCCTTTATTTAGGTATTCCATGAATGGTTGCCTCCAATCTAACTCTCGTCCTTCTTGGTAATGGAATATTTCCTTTAAGAGTGCTTTTGATGAGTTCAATACCAATAAAGGATAAGACTTATCTATTTTGGATGTTTATTATATGGACTCATCCTCAGAACATGCTCCTTGAAAGCTTGGCTAAAGCATACACTATGGCATTCTCTCCAGGAATCTTATAAATGGTAACCTCTAGGATTTGGGCCAACAACCCATGGTATACTTATGGTAGTGATGGAGCTTGGGCTTTATAACTTAAGGACCTATCAATTTGGTTGATAACTAACTAGAATCCCAAAGATGTTGATGTTTTGGATGCTTAAAGCTAACTCGGAGCAATCGAGCCTCATATTGGCTTCATTATTGGTGCAAGGATTAGATAGATAATATGAGAATCTCATCACATCACGATCCAGAGTGAAGAGAGCTATTCCTACCCCTGCCTTTCCTAGACTAGTAGATTATGGTTCTTTTCCTCTTTGAGAAGAGGCCACACCATCAAAGTACATATGTCATCGGTAAATACTAGTATCCACTAAGTTCATGATTAGTTCATCAGGGAGATCATCACTAAGCCAAGAATTCAAGAAGTGGGTGTCTTTGAAGAAATCTGCTGGAGCTTATCTTGTCATCTCACGAGAGGTATGAAGGTAATGTCAAATTGAGAGGATCATGGATCATGCCAACCATCAGGATAGTATTATGAGATCTAGTGGATTGATCCTTGAGTTAAGTTCACCTTATGAGTAAGCATGTAGTGTTGTAGCTTTTGGGATGCAAAGATTAAAGCTAGTAATGCTTCTTAATGGGTGGATAATTATCTTAGTAGATTAGATGAGTTGAGATAGTAGAGTGCATTTTCCTTCCCTTCATCATTGGCTTGGGCCAACAAAGCACCAAGGGAGTCATCTAACATGAGTAGTGTAAAGTATGAGCGACTTGGGATAGAGACAAAAGTGTGTCATTAAGTAATGCTTGATATCTTTGAATGCATGCTCACACTTGACATCCCACTTGAACTTGGCATCCTTTTTGATAAGTGTTGAGAATTGATGACATCTTCTCAATAGGTTGCATATAAAGCATGTTAGACAAGCCAAGCTCCTTTTGAATGATATGAGTTGAGTTAAACTTTTAGGGGGTGGCATTTATGATATCACATTGATCTTCACCACATCAATTTCAATTCCCTGGTGTCAGACAATAAACCCAAAAAATTTCCTTGAAGCTACTATGAATGCACACTTGGGTTCATTTTGAGGTTAAATTATCTTGTTGAAACTACTCTCAAGCCAAATACATGATGGTCTTTTTTCTCTACTTTTCACCATGAGATCATCGACATAACACTCGACTTGATGATGAATGAGTTCATCAAGATTCATAGCCTTATTTAATTTGGCATTTTAAAAAGAAAGGCATGACCTTATAGCAATAGATTAGGGGGTTCTAAAAGTAGTGTTTCTTTCATCTTTAGGGGCCATCTTTATTTGGTTATATCTAGATGAGCCATCCATGAAAAAGAATATTGCATGAGATGAGGCAATGTCCACCATCAGCTCGGATTGGTAGTGGAAATTCATCTTTTGGACATGCCTTATTTAAATCCCTAAAATTGCATATGTATTTGGCCATTCTTTTCTTAACTTAGACAATGCTTAGGTAGGGTATTTTTCTTCCGGATGAAGCATATCGATTTCTTGACTTCATAAATGACCTATTCTATGTCTAATTGCATGCATCTAGGAGCTTGCTTAATAGGGTTACTAGTAAGCTCTATTGCTAGTTTGCGGATTGCTATGTTAGGAGCTAATCGAGGCATCTCTTCATTGCTCCATGCAAAGTAGTCCTTAACCTCAGCCAATAGCCAAACTAAGTCATTGGTTTCAATTTCATTCAATAAAGAAATGATTTATGCTGGGTGTGGATCTTCTTCAGTTCCTAAGTTAATATCCTTGAACTCGTCAATGGTTAACTTGATCTCTTCTTCAAACTCTAGCAGTGCATCTCTGACTTTAAAATCATCTAAATCATCTAATGTTTCTAAGCACAGCTCCTCATATGAGTTAATGTGATTTGAAAAAAAACCTATTAGATTCCAAATGATTGGTGATGACTAGCGTAATCATCATCATTGACTAGACCCACTATATCTAGTCTAATCTCTTTTAGAGATCTTGCATTTGTTCTTCCATATTCTTTCAAAGTAGTCTAACTTGTGCTTTGACCAAGTATGTGGGATTAACCTTTTCTTTACTAAATTTTGAACACAAGCCAAGTACCAATCAAAAGGTAATTTTATTAAAATAAATCATCCTAAAGTTCTACATCAACTTCTTGACTTGAGGATGATGCTCCCAAAGAACCTGTCTTCACACATGTGGATGACTTAGGGCTTCCTTAACTACCAAATCCCTCTTTTTTGAGGAAAGTGGGGTTAGAGCTAAGGTTCCCAACTAATGTCTTACTATTTCACATATAGACTTGGATACACTTATGCTTTGCTTTGGGTCTTCATGCTATATGTGGCTCAAGTGTCACCTCAAGGGAATCTATCGAAGAGGCTGGTGTGTTAACCATATAAGACTCATCTATGAACTAGACTCTAAGTCTATATGGATAGGTGTACTCTAGTAGCTGGGACATATTTTCTATTTGGTCATGGAAATATGGAGGCTTTTACCGGGGATTAATCGGTCCTCCTCCAAGTCTATTTCAGCTCCCTTTTATTTCATTTTTTATTTTCTCTTTTCTTTTCTTTTTCTATTTCTCTTTCTTTTTCTTTTTTTTTAACTTTGGGTTATGAGAATAGACTTATTGATTTTGAGGTAGTAAGCGCATCCTCATATGTTGACCTCATAAACTATAAATGGCTTGAGATCTCCTTGACAGTAGATGATCCCACCTCTCACAAACTTCATTGATGTAGAGGATGGAACTATGTTATTCTCATGCATCTATAGTCTCCCAAGCAAAGCATTGAAAGATGTATCTGAGTCTATAATGAAACTTGGCTTGATCTTCCAATCATCTATCTCCAAGGGCAACACTATGGAGCCAAAGGCACATTGACCTCACTTTTGGAGTGATTCAACTTCCCATCTTAGACTTAGGAGTTTTCTATACACTAAGACTTCCCCAATCATAAGACACTCTAACAATTAGGTAAACACTTAAGCCTAAGACTTAGAAGGGTTAACCATAGGATTAGGTTATGCCTTAGGGATTAGGATAATCCACCTACCTTACAACCCAAATCCAATACATGTTCACCTTCTCAACCAAACCTCAAGTTCAATTGAAGCATCAAATCCAAATCCAAATCCAAACCCAAATTCCAAAACTAAATGATTGAAGCCCATGATCAAAAAACTTCAAACCCTTCCTAAGCCATATGACCTATCACATGGACTTAGCCAAATCTTAATCCAAATCAATTTATTTTCTCATAATAAATTTATATCTTCAATCATCTTCCTAAATATAAATCAAATCTACATTTAAATGATCAAAATTAAATCAAACTAAATAAAACCCTTCACAAGCCATATGACCTATCCCATGGACAAAATCTTAATCCAAATCAAGTCAAACTCAATTGATTTTCTCATAAATCAATCATATTTTCAATCATCTTCACAAATTTAAATGAAATATACATTTAAATCATTAAAACTAAATCAAACCAAATCAAAATCCAAACTTGCCAACTCCATGGACTTAGCCAAATTCCTTCATTCCAAATCCAAAATTAAATTGGCTTTCTCATGAATCAATCATACCTTCAATCATATTCACAAATATAAATGAAATCTACAATCATCAAGCCAAACCAAAATCAACCCAAGTCAAACCCTTAACCCTTTTGACTTGAAACGTTCAAATGAACCAAAACCCATTTGAACCCAAGCCAATTGCAATTCAATTTATATATCAATCCCAGATCCATATATAAACTCCACTGAATCAAACTCAGCCCAAAATCAATCCAACTAAACCCAATTGGTCCACTTGACCCAAAGTGGCCAATTTGACATATTTGAGCCAAGTTCTAATCCTACCCAAATTGGATTGAACTAAGCCCATCAAAACCTCCCATCATTGTTGATCACCCTAGGTTGATCAATTGTATCACAAATTAGGTCAAACCAAGTCAACTTTGCCATTTGACCAAGTCAACCCCTTAACCCATATGAACCCAAACTAGCCAAATTGCAAGCCAAATCCCTTGAAACCAATGATTCATACCAAATCAAAATCAATATTTGAATATGACTTGACCTTCAATTTCAAACCCAATTGGCCCTCTTGAGTTGACCCAAATTGACCTAAAAGACCAAATTGGGTCAAATCAAAATATAAACCAAATTGATTGCAGCTAAAAGCTCAAGTTCATTCCAAATTGATTGTTAAACTTTACCAAAGCCATGATTGGGCCCAATTGAAACCAATTGATCTACTTAGACCAAATTGACCTAAAGGTTAAAGTTGGTCTAAATCAAAACCAAATCCAAATTAATTGAAACCAAAGCCAATCATCTTCAATTGGTCAACTAAACCCAAGCTAATTTGGACAATTTGGTCAAATTGGTCAACTTAACCCATTTGACCCAAATGAATTCAAATTAGCCAAAATCAAATCTAAGCCAAACTAAACCAAACCAATTGAACCAAAACATCCCAAATGATCATATGAACTTGACCTAATCCTTGGTTTGACTAATTTATTGGTCAACTTGACTAACTAATAATTTGACCTAAATGAGTCAAATTGAGCCAAAACAAATCAACTCCAATTGACTTGAAGTTTGGGCTAACCCACTTTTGGTTCATTTCAAATTTGCCCAAATCAAATCCAATACCAAATGACCATTCAACCCTTGGGTCAAAGGCATCATATGAGAAAAATTGCCCATGTAAGTGATCTTTTCCAATCTTGGGCCACTTGGTACTCCCCCAATGGTCCACGACACTAGGACACCTTGACCCAAGGGGTTGGGTTGGCATGACCCATGGGATGTGAAATCACCTCACCCTCCTTATTAGAGCATTTGAAACCCATAAGACACCCATGATTCATCCTTGGAAGGCACCTCCACACCTTCAACCAACCAAATCGAGCCAACTCACCTCCTCCACACCACCCATTGAGATGGTGGGACCAGCCAAGCGATCCCACTGATCAAGATGAAGGGAGGGTATACACCCTCTCATTTCCACTCAAACACACAACAAAATTATTCCTTAGAGCCCTAGCTACCCAAGACATGTTGTTGGAGCCATTCCCTAAGCTCCCAAGCTTGTTCCTCGATCAAAAAATGCCATTCCTATCTGTCTTAAAATAGGACACTCCAATTTCTGACCTAACATCCCCATTTCTCCATCAAATTCAAATTAACTTTGCACGCACCTTCCCTAGGCCTCGTCGAGCCAGAACAAACCATCTCCCAAGCTTCTCGAGCACCAGAGGTGGGACTTTGATCAAAGCTGAGCTCCAAATCACCAGTTCATGGCCTTTTGAGTGAACATCGAGGAATTGATCCAATTCGCTCAATAGGGCTTCATCTCCACTAGATGAAGCTTCCTCAATCATTCAGCCATTTTGAGCTCGTGAGGTATGCTTCCAAAATTGATCTTTAGGCAAAATGGGTTGGAGCATTTTGAAAACTTGATCTCATGTAATCTTGATCGTTAGATCCCCTCAATCGATGTATGAAGGTGGGATCCTTTTGGAGTTTATCTCGATTGTGTAAGCTTGGATCAAGTGAGCAATGTCGGACTCCATTCTCCCTCACTAGATGATGTTAGATCATGCACCATCCATTGCATGATTGGAATGGATCATGATTAGATCCACTAGATCGTCTGATTTAATCCTATTAGCTATGGGATTAATGCGTACTCCGATCTTAGAATGGCGAATGATGACGCGTATGTCACATAGGCGTTGAGTTAGAATAAGTTTTAAATCTCGCTATGCCACATGGAAAGCAT
>JAKCPB010000887.1:0-113801 GCA_021442155.1 Cymbidium sinense
CTTTATTTTATTATGGCTCGTGTTTCTTTATTTATTTTATTTTGAGGTTTTATTTAGTTTAGGTTTTGGTTTTTTTTTTTGTTTTTTGTGATTTAGGGTTTAGGGTTTGGGGTTTAGGATTTTAGGGTTTAAGGTTTTGTATTTAGGGTTTAGGTTTTAGGATTTAGGTTTTAGGGCTTTTAGTGTTTAGGGTTTAGGTTTTAGGTCTGAGATCATGTTTTAGTTTAGGATTAGGGTTTTTGGTTTTTTTAATAGAGAACAAATATTCAACATTTCTTCATTTCAATTTAATCGTCCAAGTAACACACCAAGTTCTCTAAGACACAAGCGATGATAGATAAAAAATGATCACGCACAGAGAAAATCAAAAACCCTAGATAACTAGAACCAACTTTACTATAAAGACTTAGTTTCATAAGTAGTAGATCAAATCGATCGTTCTTTAGTTTCTCCAATTTTCATCAAAACCACCCTGACCTCTTGAATAGAGGGATCCACCATCATATCCCCAATCTCTCCCTCCGCCACCAGCACGGTTGTGACCTTCTTCGCTCTTACTGCATCCATAATCACCACAGCTCCAACCACCACCTCCATATCCACTAGCACCACCAAATCCCCCACCACCACTATGATAACTACCGCCTCTATCAGAACTAGACTGAGCCTGGTTGAAGGTGATGTTCCTGCCATCAAGGTTCTGCCCATTCTTAGAGTTTATGTTTATTAGGTTTTTGGGTTTAGGTTTATTTTAAAATTATTTAGTAACTTTAGGTTTAGGTTTATGGTTATGGTTCAGGGTTTAGGGTTTAGGGTTACAGTTTAGTGGTTTGGGGATTTAGGCTTTAGAGTTTATATTTTTAGAGTTTATGGTTTGAGTTTAGGTTTGTTTAGGTTTTGGGTTTAAAGTTTTATGGTTTAGTGGCCTAGTTTAAGTGTTTTTAATTTTCGTTTAATGTGGTTTGGTTTAGGTTTAGCGTTAAGGATTTAGGTTAGATTTATGGTAGGGTTTAAAGTTTGATTTAGTGGGCCTGGGTTTGGGTTTGGTTTAGGCCCAGTGGTCAGACTAGGCCTAGGTGCTCAGGTTTAGTGGTAATGGGTTTATTATTTGTGAGTTTAGATTTGTGGTTTAGGATTTAGGGTAGGTTTGTGGTTTTAAATTAATGACAGTTAAGGTTTATTTAGTTTATTTTTTTATTGTAGTTTATTTTAGTTTTTTATTTTTATTTAGGTTTTATATTTAGTTTAGCTTATTTATTTTGATTTATTTATTTCATTTAGGTTTTATTTTAGTTATTTTTTAGGTTTAGGTTTGGTTTATGTTTATTTTCTTTAGTTTAGTTTTATTTTATTTTATTCTTAGGTTTTAGGATTTAATTTTATTTCTAGGTTTAGGTTTTATTTTAGGATTGTTTTGGTTTTAATTTTTTTTATTTTATGTTTATTATTTAGTTTATTTTATTTTATTTAGTTTAGTAGGTTTAGGATTTATTTATTTTAGGTTTAGGTTTTAGGTTTTTATTTTAATTTAGTTTATTTTATTTTCATTTTAGGTTTTTTTTTATTTTAGGTTTGGTTTTTTTATTAGTTTAGGGTTTTATTTAATTTTATTTATTTTAGGTTTTTTTTAGGTTTATTTTTTTTAGGTTTCATTTTATTTAGTTTTATTTTATTTTATTTTAGGTTTTATTTATTTTAAGTTTTTTATTTTATTTAGGTTTTTTTATTTTTATTTTAGTTTAGTTTTATTTTTAAAATTTTAGTTTAATTATTTTATTTTATTTTCTTTAGGTTTTGTTTTATTTTTAGGTTATATTTTTATATTTTTTTATTTGGTTTATTTTTAGTTATTTTATTTTTTGGTTTTATTTAGTTTATGTTTAGGTTTTTAGCTTTTTCAAGTTTAGGGTTTAGGATTAGTTTAGGGTTTAAGTTTTAGGGTTATGGGTTTGGGTTAGGGTTTAGGATTTATGGTTTTCTTTAGTTTAGGTTTAGGGTTTAATGCTTAGGGTTGAGGTTTTGGAGTTTAAAGCTTAGGTTTTTAGTTTACTATTTTTTATTTAGGTTTTAGGTTTTGGGTTTGGGGTTTTAGGGTTTTGGGTTTAGGGTTTATGATTTAGGGTTTAGAGTTTAAGGTTTTTAGGGTTTAGAGTTTTGGGATTAGGCTTTAGGCTTTAAGTTTAGGGTTTAAGTTTTAGTCTAGAGTTTTGGGTTTTTGCTTTTTATTTTAATAGAGAACAAATTCATTTTCAACATTTCTTCTTTTCGATTTCAGTAACACACCAAATTTTCTAAGACATGATGATTTATAATTAAGCACACATAAAATCCCTATGTCTTGAACCATCTCTAAAGATACTAATCCATAAGCGATATCGGATGCCTTTTTAGTTTCTGCTCCCATTAGAACCACCCCAGCCTCTAAAGTAGCAAGATCCACCATCATATCCCATATCTCTCCCTCCACCACCACCATGACTATAACCTCTGTCGGTCCTCCCACCTCCATAACCACTGCTCTGATCACCACCTCCATATCCACCAGCACCTCCAGATCCCCCACCATTACTATGATAACCACCACCTCCACCTTTGTAGGGTGGTTTGATTTGAAGTTTACCATCAAGGTTCTTCCTATTCTTAGGGTTTAGGCATAGGTTTATAAGGTTTTTGAGTTTAGGTATATTTTTAAATTTATTTAGTTACTTTAGTTTAAGTTTAAGGTTTGGGATTTAGGGTCTTGGGTTTTGGGTTTAGGTTTTAAGGTTTTATTTTTATTTAGTGTTTAGGGTTTATGGTTTGGAGTTTTATTGTTATCTTGGGTTTGTGGATTTAGTTTTTTTAGGGTTTAAGTTTTGGGTTTTTTTATTTAGGTTTAGGTCATTTTTATTTAGTTTAGGTTTTATTTAGGTTTATGATTTATGGTTTTTTTAAATTATGTAAAATAAGAGGTTATTTATTTTATTTTTATTTTTATTTATGTTTTATTTCATTTTATATTTTATTTATTTTATTTCTTTATTTTATTTTAGGTTTATTTTATTTATTTTATTTTTATTTAAGTTTTATTTTAGTGAGTTTTTATTTTATTTTAACTAGGTTTAGGGTTTTAGTTTAGGGTTTAAGATTTATGATCAGGGTTTAGGGTGGGTAGTTTATATGGATTTAGTAGTTAGGGTTTTAGGGTTTGGGGAGGTTTAGGTTTTAGTGGTTATTTTGTTTTAGTTTAGGTCAGTTTTTTTGGTATATATAGATATACATATTACATATATATTTTATATATATATATATATATATTATATATTAGTTTAGGGTTTTAGGGTTTAGGTTTAGGTTTTAAGTTTATGGTCTAGTTTTAAGTTTATTTTAAAATAATTCAATGTTATGGCTTTTGGTTTTTTAAGAGTTTAGTTTTTCTTAAAAAAAAATTAAGTAAACTAGTAGGTTTATGTTTATTTAGTTTATTTAGTTTATTTTATTTATTTATTATTTATTTATGTTTATTCACCTTGTCATAAACCACCACCTCAATATCCACTAGCACCTCCAGATCCCCACCACCCTGCTATAACCATACCTGCCTTCATTGCTAGATCTTGAACAACCTAGTTGATGGTGATATTCTTGCCACAAGGTTCTCGCCCATTATTAGGTTGTTTAGGTTTTAGTTTTTATTAAATTTTAGGGTTTAGGTTTTTTTTTTTTAAATTATTTAGTTACTTAGGTTTAGGTTTGGGGTTTAGGGTTTAGGTTTAGGGTTTGGTTTAGGTTTGGGTTTAGGGTTTGTGGATTTGGTTTAGGGTTTTAGGGTTTATTCTTTTGGGTTGTTTAGGGTTTATGGTTTAGTTTAGGGTTGTAGGTTTAGTGGTTTGTGTGGTTAGGGTTTTTATGTTTTATTTTATTATTTATGTTTGGTTGGTTCAAGTTTTAAGGTTTAGTGTTTTGGTTTTGTAAGAGAGATTAAATTGATTAAACATTTCTTAATTGTGGTTTCATCAACCAAGTAATACACCAAGTTTTCTAAGATCTAAGTGATGAAATAGATAAAAAAAGACACAGAGCAAATCAAAACCCTTGATAACTAGAACCTCTAATGTAAAGGCATAGTTCCATAAAAGTCGACGTGTTTCTTCACTTCATCTCCATCAAAACCACCCCAGCCTCTCGAGTAGTAGATCCACCATCATATCCCTATTCTCTCCTCTCCACCACCACCACTATAACCTCCATCGCTCCTCCCACCTCCATAACCACCACTACTCTGACCACCACCTCCATATCCACCAGGACCTCCATCCCGCACCACCACTATGAACCGCCACCTCGCCTGCTCCACCGCTAGATCTATTGAGCCTGGCTGACGGATGTTCCCCCAAGGTTGCCCATTTCTTTTGGTTTAGGTTTAGTAGGTTTATTAGTTTTAGTGTGGTATATTTTTAATTTATTTAGTTTAAGTTAGGGTTTTGGTTTGGGTTTAGGTGAGTTTAGAGTTTAGTTTTAAGGTTTATGCTTTAGGGAAGGTTTAGGGTTTAGGTTAGGGTTTAGAGGGTTGTGAGTTTAGGGTTTATGGTTTGTGGCTCAGTGACAAGGGTAGTAGGTCAGGTAGTTGTGGTAGGGTTTAGTGATGTGGGTCATTTTTTATTTATATTTTATTTGTGGTTGGTTTAGGGCCTAGGGTCAGTAGAGTTTGTGAGAGCCTAGAGTAGGTCTTTGGCCTAGGCCTAAAATATGGTTTATGGTCTTTTAAAAAAAAGCAAAACCCCAGGCTCATTTATTTAGTTTAATTTTATTCTTTTATCTTTATTTAGGCCTATTTTTTATCTATTTAGTTTTTATCAGGAGCCTATATCTTTTAGTTTGCCTTTTATTTAGCCATCTTTTATTTCTAACCCATTTTTATGCATTATTTTATTTTATTTTTTTTGCCTAGTTTAAGATTTTTGTGGCTCAGGTTTAGGCTCAGGCTCAGTGGCCCAGGCCCAGTTGGCCAGGGTCAGGGCCCAGGGCCTGTGGATCAGGATCAGTGGCCCAGGGCTCAGAGGCCAGTTTTGGCAAGCCTGTGGATTTAGGGCCTAGGGTCTTGGCTTAGGGTTAAAGTCAGGGCTCAGGGCCTGGTGGTTTGAGTTTAGGGCCTTAGCTCCAGTTTTAGGGTCAGGCCTGTAGGGTTGTGGGTAGTTTTCTTTTCAAAAGATTTTTATTTTTTTTATTTTTTAGGGCTCATTATTTGTTAGGTTTAGTTTGTGGTTCATGATTTAGTTTAGTTATTTTAAATTAAAGGTATGCCCAGTTTCTAGAATTTATTTTTTATTTATTTTATTTATTTTATTTTATATTTTTTAACTATTTTGTTTAGGTTTTTATTTTTTCGCTTTATTTTTTTAGGTCTTTAGTTGATATTTATTTTTTATTTATTTTATTTTTTATTATTTTATTTTTTAGGTTTAGGTTTTTATTTTATTTTTTAGTTAGTAGGTTTTTTAATTTATTTTTTTTAGTTTAGGTTTTAGGTTTTATTTTATGTTTTATTTTTTTATTTTAATTTAGTTTTTTATTTATTTTTTTATTTTATGTTTTATTTATTGGTATTTAGTTAGTTTTTTTAAATTATTTAGGTTTTATTTTTAGTTTAGATTTTATTTTAGTTTATAATTTTTTTATTTTAGCTTTTTTTTATTTTTAGCTTTTGTTTATTTTATTTTTATTTTAAGTTTTTTATTTTTACTATTTTATTTTTTTTAGTTTAATTTTGTTTTATTTTATTTTATTTTAGTTTATTTTTTTATTTAGATTAAGTGTTGGGTTTGTGGGTTTAGGTTTAGGTGTATGGTTTAGAGTTTTGGGTTTAGAGTTGTAGTTTGGGGTTTTAAGGTTTAGTGTTTTAGATTTATGGTTTAGGTTTAAGTTTTTTATTTTTATTTTTTTTGTATTTTTAGGGTTTAGGTTTTAGGGTTTAGGGTTTAGGGTTTGGTTTAGTTTTAGGTTTAAGGTTGGTTTTAGTTTAGGGTCTAAGGTTTTAGGTTTTTTCTTAACAAGCACAAATTGATTCAACATTTCTTCTTCTTGATTTCATCAACCAAGTAACACACCAAGTTTTCTAAGACATAATGATGACATAGATAAAATGAGCATGCATAGAGCAAATCAAAAGCCTAGATAACTAGAACCTATAAAGACACTTCAATAAGCGAAATCGGATTGGTCGTTCTTTAGTTTCTTCAATTCCCATCCAGACTACCCCGACCTATCGAGTAGTGGGATCCACCATCATATCCCCGATCTTTCCCTCCGCTAGCACCACATTTGTAACTTCCATCGCTCTTTCTGCTTACATAACCACCACTGCTATGACCACCACCTCGATATCCACTGTGATAACCACGGCCTCCGCCTTTTCCTCCCTGAGATCTATCTGAGCACGGTTTGGGTGATGTTCCTACTTATCAGGTTCATTCTTAGGGTTTAGGTTTATTAAGTTTTAAGGTTTAGGTTTATTTTTTAATTTATTTAGTTACATTAGGTTTAGGTTTAGGGTTTGGGGTTTAGTGTTTAGGGTTTAGGGTTAGGGTTTAGGGTTTAGGGTTTAGAGTTTGGGATTTAGGGTTTAGGGTTTTAGGGTTTATGCTTTTAAGGTTAAGGGTTAGGGTTTAATGTTTAGGGTTTAGGGTTTAGGGATTAGGGTTTCTTAGGGTTTAGGGTTTAGGGTTTAGGGCTTAGGGTTGTAGGCTTAGTGTTGTAGGTTTAGGGTTTAGGGTTAGGATATTTTTTTAAAATTTTTAAGATTTAGAGTTTATGGTTTATGTTTGAGGTTTAGTTGGGTTTAGTTTAGTTAAAGGTTTTGGTTTTTTTTGAGAGAATAGATTTAGATTCAACATTTCTTCTTTCAATTTCATCAACCAAGTAACACATCAAGAATTCTAAGAAGCGCATAGATAAAAAATGAGCATAGAAAATCAAAAAAGATAACTAGAATCTCTATAAAGACAGTTCCATAAGCAGCAAATCATATCGACTATTCTTCAATTTCTTCTAGTTTCCATCAGAACCTCCCGACCTCTCGAGTAGCGGGATCCACCATCATATCCCCGATCGCTCCCTCTGCCACCATCATGACTATAACCTTTGTCACTCCTCCAGCCTCTATAACCACCAATGCTCTGACCACCACCTTTGTATCCACCAACAACTCCAAATGCCCCACCACCACTATGATAACCGCTTCCTCTGCCATCGCCTCCACTGCCAAATCTGGACTGAGCCTAGTTGACGGTGATGTTCCTTCCATGAAGGTTCTGCCCATTCTTAGAGTTTAGGTTTATGTTTAGGTTTAGTAGGTTTTAGGGTTTAGGTTTATTTTTAATTTATTTAGTTACAGTTTACTTAGGTTTGGGGTTTAATGTTTAGGGTTTGGGGTTGGGTTTAGGGTTTAGGGTTTATGGTTTTATGATTTTAGGGTTTAGGTTTTAGGTTAGGAGGGTTTAGGGTTTAGGATTTAGAGTTTAGAGTTTAGGGTTTTAGGGTTTTAATTTAGGGTTTAGGGTTGTAGGTTTAGTGTTGTAGGTTTAGGGTTTAGGGTTTAGGATTAGTTTTAGGGTTTAAAGTTTAGGTTAGGTTTTATTTTTTATTTTTTATTTTAGGGTTTAGTTAGTTTTTTGGGTTTAGGGTTTAGGGTTATAGATTTAGGGTTTAGTGTTTTTTAAATTAAGTAAACTTGTAGGTTTAGGTTTCTAATTTATTTTTGTTATTTTATTTTTTTTTATTTTATTTATTTATTTTTTAGTTTATTTATATTAGGTTTATTTCTTTTATTTTAGGTTTTATTTTCATTTATTTTTTTTTTAGGTTTAGGTTTAGGATTATTTTTTATCTGAGTTTTATTTTATTTTATTTTTTAAGTTTTTAGGGTTTAGGGTTAGGGTTTAGGGTTTTATGATTTAGGGTTTTAGGGTTTAGGGTTTAGGGTTAGGGTTTAGGGTTTAGTGTTTATGCTTTAAGGTTTAGGGTTTTAGGGTTTAGGGTTTAGGGTTTAGGGTTTAGTTTTAGGTTTGGGGTTTAAGGTTTTAGGTTTTAGGTTTAAGGTTTAGGGTTGTAGGTTTAGGGTTTATAGTTAGTTTTAGGGTTTAGTGTTAAGGGTTAAGGATTTTATTATTATTATTATTAGGGTTTAGGATTTAGGGTTTATGGTTTAGGTTTTAGGTTTAGGGTTTAGGCTTTAGTTTAGGTTTATTTTTAAATTAAGTAAACTGGTAGGTTTAGTTTTTTTTATTTGGTTTATTTTATATATTTTAGTTTATTTTAGGTTTATTTATTTTAGTTTAGTTTTTTTATTTTATAGTTTTTTTTAGGTTTATGTTTATTTTTTAGTTTAGTTTTATTTTTATTTTTATTATTTTAGGTTTAGGTTTTATTTTATTTTACTTTTAGGTTTAGTTAGGTTTTATTTTAGGTTTATTAAGTATTATTTTTTAGTTTAGGTTTAGGTTTATTTTAGTTTATTTATTTATTTTATTTAGTTTATAGTTTAGGTTTAGTTTATTTAGGTTTAGGTTTAGATTTTATTTATTTTAGTTTAGGTTTAGGTATATTTTATTTTGTTTATTTTAGGTTTAGGCTTTTTTTAGTTTAAGGTTTAGGTTTATTTATTTATTTTAGGTTTTATTTTTTAGGTTTAAGTTTTTATTTAGTTTTTATTTTATTTTAGTTTAGGTTTATTTTACTTATAATTTTGGTTTAGTCTTTATTTTATTAAGGTTTTATTTTTAGGTTTATTTTATTTTTAAGTTCAGTTTATGTTTTTATTTAATTTATTATAGTTTAGTTTTTCTTTTATTTTATTTTATTTGTAGGTTTAGGTTTAGGTTTTTATTTTATTTTATTTAGGTTTAGGTTTTATTATTTATTTTATTTAGGTTTAGGTTTATTTATTTATTTATTAGGTTTTAGTTTAGCTTTAGGTTTTTAGGTTTTCAAGGTTTAAGGTTTAGGGTTTAGGGTTTAGGGTTAGAGGTTTTAGGGTTTAAGGTTTTGGATTTTGAGTTTAGGGTTAGGTTTTTTATTTTTTCTATTTTTTATTTTTTTATTTTTAGTGTTTAGGGTTTAGGTTTGAGGTGTAGGTTTTAGTTTAGGGTTTTTGGTTTTTGGTTTTTTTTAATAGAGAACAAATTCAGATTCAACATTTCTTCTTTTCGATTTCATCAACCAACTAATACACCAAGTTTTCTAAGACACAAGCGATGACATAGATAAAAAATGAGCATGCATAGAGCCAATCAAAATCCTTAGATAACTAGAACTGTCTGTACTATAAAGACAGTTTCATAAGCACTAGATCGGATCGATCGTTCTTCAATTTCTGTAGTTCCCATCAGAACCACCCCGTCCTCTTGAGTAGTGGGATCTACCATCATACCCTCGATCGCTCGCTCTGCCACCACTATAACCTTCTCCTCCCACCTCCAAAATAACCAATGCTTCGACCACTACCTCCAGTTAGACCTCTAGATTGCCCACCACCCATCCGCCTCTCCTCTTGACCACTAGATCTAATTCTAGTTGAGGTGATGTTCCGTCAGGTTCTACCCATTCCTAGGGTTTTAGGTTTAGGTTTAGGTTTATTAAGTTTTAGGGTTTAGTTTTACTTTTTAATTTATTTAGTTACTTTTGGTTTAGGGTTAGGGTTTAGGGTTTAGGGTTTAGGGTTTATGTTTAGGATGCCTAGGGCTTATAGGGTGGCTTAGTTTTACTTTAATTATTGATGGTTTAGGGTGGCTTCAGTGGTGTGGCTCAGGTCTAGTTTGTAGATTTGGGTTTTAGTGTTTTAGCCTAGGGTTTTGTGGTTTAGGGTTTAGGCAGGTTTGGGTTTGGTTCAGATTTTAGGGTTAGGAATGTGGCCTAGGGTTTAGGTTCAGTGGTTTTGGCATTTTAAAAAAGCAAACCCTATGTTTAGGTTTATTTAGTTTATTTTTTATTTATTTTAGTTTATTTATTTTTTATTTATTTAGTTATTTTTTTATATTTTTTTTTTATTTATTTTAGTTTAGGTTTTCATTTCATTTTTAGTTTGTTTAGTTTATTTGTTTTATTTTTTAGGTTTATTTTATTTATTTTTAGGTAGTTTAGTTATTTTTTATCTTAGGTTTAGGTTTTAGGTTTTATTTTAAATTTTGTTAGGTTTTATTTTTTCTCAGTTTAGGTTTATTTTTAGTTTATTTTATTTTATTTAGTTTGGTTTATTTTATTTTTGGTTTAGGTTTAGGTTTTATTTATTTTAGTTTAGTTTATTTAGTATTTAGGTTTATTTTATTTTATTTTATTTTAGGTTTAGCTTTTCTTTTTAGTTTTTTAGGTTTTTATTTTTTTTATTTTTAGGTTTATTTTAGGTTTAGTTTTATTTTATTTTTATTTTCATTTGGTTTTATTTTATTTTAGGTTTTTTTATTTTTAGGTTTATTTAATTTTATTTTAGTTTAGGTTTTTTATTTATTTTTATTTATTTTATTTTATTTTTTATTTTATTTTATTTTAGGTTTGGTTTATGTTTTGGTTTTGGCTTTATTTAGTTTTATTTTATTTTATTTTATTTAGGTCATTTTATCTTTATTTTATTTTAAGCTCAGGTTTAGTTTAGGTAGGGTAGGTAGGCCCAGGGCCCAGGACAGGCCCAGGGTCATGGCCTAGTTTAGTAAGGCTCAGGGCCCAGGGCCTTTTAGGGTTTAGGGTAGGGTCAGGTTTAGGAGGGCCTAGGTCAGTAGCCATTTTTTTATTTATTTTATACAGGATAGGCTCAGTGGTGTAGGATTTAAGGCCTGGTTAGTTTTGCCTAGTAGCCTGGGGCCAGTGGCCCAGTAGCCTGTTAGTGTGGAGGCCTGTAGGGCAGTTTAGGGAGGTCAGTTAGAGTTGGTTTAAGTTTAGGTTTAGGGTAGGGTAGATTTAGGGTCCATTTATTTATTTTAAATAAGCAAACCCATCATTTAGTTTATTTAGTATTAGTTTATTAATTATTTATTTTCTTAGTTTAGGATTTAGGGTTTAGGGTTTAGGATTTAGGGTTTAAGGTTTTTTTTTAAAAAAATTAAGTCTACCGGTAGGTTTAGTTTATTATATTTAGTTTATTTTATTTATTTTAGTTTACTTTTATTTTTAATTTTTATTTAGTTTATTTTTATTTTAGTTTAGTTTATTTATTTTAGTATATTTAATTTAGTTTAGGGTTTTATTTTAGTTTATTTTAGGTTTAGGTTTAGGTTTTTTTTTTTAGATTTAGGTTTATTTTATTTTAGTTTAGTTTATTTTAGGGTTATTTTAGGTTTTATTTTTTTAGTTTAGGTTTAGTTTTAGTTTAGTTTATTTATTTTATTATGTTTAGGTTTAGGTTTAGGTTTAGTTTATTATAAGTTTAGGTTTTTTATTTATTTTAATTTAGGTTTAAGTTTATTTTATTTTTATTTAGTTTATTTTATTTTAGTTTAGGTTTTTTTTTTTTAGTTTAGTTTAGGTTTATTTTTTATTTATTTTTAGGTTTATTTTTAGTAGTTTTATCTTTATTTAGGTCATTTCATTTTAACGTTTAGTTTATTATTTAGTTTATCTTTTAATATTTTTAGTTAGTTTATTTTATTAGTTTATTTTATTTTATTTATTTAGGTTTAAGTTTATTTTATTTTATTTAGGTTAGTTTTATTTATTTTAATTTAGGTTTATTTAGTAGGTTTAGGTTTTTTAGGGTGGCCTTTTGGTTTGGGGTTTAGCATCAGGGTAGGTCAGTGGAGGATTTAGGGTTTAGGTAAGTGGGTTTTGTTTAGGGTTTTAGGCTCAGTTTGTAGGTCAAGGTTAGTTTAGATTTGAGTAGGGTTTAGGTTTGAGTTTAGTTTTGTGGTTTAGGGTTGTGGTTAGGGTTTAGTTTAGAGTTTAGGATTTAGGTTTTAGGGTTTAGGGTTTAGGTTTAAGGATAGGTTTGATTTAGGTTTGTAGGGTTTTGGGAAATTAGGAAAATTTTATTGCCACAAAGAAAAGGTGCAAAGTACGTAGAGGGGGTAAATCTCTAAGCTAATGCTCAAAGAGCTTCAATAAGTCCTAAAGAGATAAACCCCTAACTATTACAATAATTAGGGAAAGAAAGCAAAAGAAAAAATGACCAAGTAACCAATAACTAAAATCTATGTAAGCGACAACTTCATATGGTCCTTCTGATGCCAGCAAGATCCACTTGGAAGAGTGTCCTAACCTATAAAAGAAAGCTTCAACATACTTTTGAAAGGTCGAGTACAATTAATAAAGCATAAAGAGTAAGAGCAGATAAAAGGAGTAAAGTAAAGAAAAGGCTCAGGCTCAATTACAATCATCTCAAGGAGCAACACTATATGTAAGCATCCAAACTTCAGGAGAAGGGTTACAATTACATATAACACTATGAGCCAAAAGAAGAAAGAGCGGGAAACATCAAGGCCATCATTGCCAGCATTCTTCGTGTAGCACATTATCCAAAGATGGTCCTCCAAAGAAGCGCAAAACCCTCCAAATAGCAAAGATAACACCAACCACCAAGCCACCGAATAACCAAGCTTAATAAGATAGATAAGCAACCCATGATAGTAGCAAAACAAAAGGAGCACAACCGCCACCAAAAAGGAATACCAAAATCAAGAGGACCAAACATCATGATATGGGTAACAACACTAAATAGAGACAAATAAGAGCAAAAAGGAAAACCATAAGTGCTCAGATCCTCCCTCAACAAAATAGAAAAGTAGCAATAACAAAAAACCTAGCCTAATAGCAAAAGAGAAGGGGCATGGCTGCTACCCAAACAAGAAAAGGGGGTGTTGCTACAACCAAGAGAAAAGAGGTCAAGCAAGAGGAAACTAGCAGAAAGAAACACTAGAAGACAACCAACATGTTCCTAGAATAGTCACCAAATGAGCAGGAAAAACGCCAAAGCCACCCCTCCAACCACGACCAAAATGACAAACCCAACCACCATCCAACAAATCCTCCTAAAACCACCTCAACAAAAGATCCAAGTCATCCAACCCAAAACATCAATAAAGACCAACAATAGTCATCAAGCCAAAACCATCCAAGATAGAAAGGGTAGAGAGACACCACCAAACCCAATCAAGGAAAAAGAAAATCCAATCCATAAGGGTAGGAAAGCCAGCCAGAGACAGAAAGATACAAAGCCTAGTAAGATAGAAAATAAGCCAACCAACAAAAACAACAACAATAAAGGCACCCAACCAACCACCACCAAAGCCAAATAACAACCACACAGTAGCCATCAATTAGCCATTTCAGAACAATACCCAAACCCAAAGCCACAATAGTATAGGAGGAGGTCCAACCCATAACCAAAAGAATAAAAACATAAATAATGAATCCTACCACTAAGCCCCAGTCAACAAAACTTGCCAACCACCTCCACCATGCCTAAATCAAGCCAGAGATAAACCACTAAAAAATAGCCAACCAACCAACCCAACCAACCAAAAATGCCAGCCAACCTAGCTAGCCAACAAAGCCACACTATCAGCCACCACAACAGTAGATTTAATAGGTTTGGAAGTATGCTAGAAAGGAGGAAAAACCCATACAGAAAGAAAAGCCTACAATAGCCAAAGCTGCAACCTAGAAGGAGGAAATAAGAAACAGCCAAGGGAAAATTTTGGTAAAAGCCCCCAAAAATAAACCACCAAGCTGAAAACCAAAAAAACCCCATGCTACACTTACAAAACCACCAGAGCAACAACAAGGCCAAAATAAAAAGGGAGTTGAAAACATAGACCAAAGAGGGAAAATTAATAGATCACCACAACCTAAAGATGGTTTAATGAGGGCAAAACAAAAACAAAGGATCATAAAAAACAAATAATAAAACCAAGCTAAGAAATTATAATCTAAGATAAGGAAATCAAGTGTTATCCAAATTAACCAAACCTCTTAATATTTTTAGGAAATCTTTAGTTATCAAATAAAGTGAAATTAGTTAAGTTGGCACCAAAATTAGCTAAATAATCAGCATAACCATTACCTTCATGAAGGATGTGGGAAATTTTAAAATAAACATGAGAAAGTAGAATTTTAGTATGATTAAGAAGATAAAATAATTCAGCATTCCCATTTTTATTGGAATTAAGGATGTCAAGAAGAAAAGAGAGCATCAACTTCAATCCTGTTGAGGAAACCTTTATTCAAACAAATTTCAATTGCTTTATTAACAACCATAAGCTCAACAAAGAGAACAAAATAGGCAGAGGATAAGCAAAAGCACAAATGATCATACCTTAGAATCCCTAAGGATACCACCACAACCATATTTATTGGAAGCAATAGAACCATCAATATTAACTTTAATCACATTGTCTTTAGGTTTGATCCAATGGATAATCCTAGCACCTTTATGAGTCTAGATCAAAATGATACCCAATTTTTAGCACAATTTGTAACCTCTAAAATGAATGTTACTAATAAGATTGTCATTAAAAAGAGCATGAATTTTTTTTTTAGTTCTAGCCAAGATCCTTTTATGGTTCATAGGAATACCATGATATTTAGCATCATTTCTATCCATCCGATGAACATAATGGTAATAGCATTTAAAACTTTTATATGACCTTTCATTTTTGAAATAGGCTTCCAAGTTGATATAAAGAAAGAGAACCATGAAAATATTTGGTATTAAATAAATCATCATCCCAAAACCATAATTTAGTAAGCAACAACTCCAAAAAAACATGATTTACATTTTCAATATGAAAGCAACAATAGCACTTTGAAGGTAAATAAAACCATTTAGTCCAGAAAAGAGTTTACAAGAATATAGTTATTCAAAATCCTCCAAGCTAAAACCAAATTGGAAATGGGAATGATAATGTTCCAAAGTTTAATAAAAAATTAGAAGGGTGATGTTTATCTCTAATAAAGTTCCAAATCTCTTTAAGAACAAAATCACCATTATGAGAAAGTTTAATAAAAATTTGGTTAGTTTGTTAGAAGAAATGGGAATATTTCTAAAGTTGTCAATAAGAGAAATAGGGATATAGTTCTCAAGTTTGTTTTCATTCCCAATTATTATTAAGCCAAAAATAATTAACTTTGATAGCGTAGTAGAGTGGGTAGATAAATGGGTGTCAATAGATCGATGCCCATCCAATTATCTTGGTAAAAAAAAGGAAAAATTGAATTTGGATACCCCAAGATATTAATGATTCAACAACCCATTTAATGGAACAAAGCCTTTTCCAAACGGAGTCACCAACTTTATAAGCATAGTTAAGAGGGTGTTTACCTTGGCAATATTTTTTCATCATAAAATTAGCCCAAAGGCTATAATTCTTTCTGAATTTCCACCAGAGTTTATGAGAAAATGCAGTGACAGCTTCACGAATAGGTTTGCAACCAAGAGCACCTTCACCAAAGGACCACACCATTTATTCCAAGATGTCCAATGCATTCTTTTGGTAGAATTATTGGAGCCCCAAAAAATTTGTTAAATAAGATCAATTGATAAGTGTAGCATTAGTGGGAATAATAGTTTGAATCAAATTAAGAGGCATAGAGTTGAGTGTTTTAAGGATAGTGAGCCTACCACCAAAGGATAGTAAATGGAATTCCCAAATAGATATGTTATTTGAAATTTTTTGAATTAACTCATCAAAGAGATGGGAACATTTTGGGCCTTTAAAGAGTGGAGCACCAAGTACTTAGAGGTAATTGTTGATGTTTAAAATTAGTGATATGAAGGAATTGATTGATTTTAGTATTGGAGATGCTAGAGGAAGTGATAAAATAGCTTTTTATCATTTTAGTACACTTTATTTTAAAATTTATTAAGATGCTTGATGTGATGAATATAAGCATTGCAAAAAATAATAAAATGATTAGCAAAACATAGATGGGAAATAGGGATACCACCAAGAGTTCTATAGTGCATACTAGGATTATTTAAGAATAAATCATTGAAGCTCCTAGATAAGTACTCAACAACAATAATAAATAAAGCTAGAGATAAGGGATCCCCTTGTCTTAAGACATGGGAAGAGGGAAATAAACCTAGGGCTTCCCCATTAAGAAAAATCAAAAACCATGCATTTTGGATACTATTTTTTATAAGAAAAATAATTTTTTTAGAAAACCAAAATAAATTCAAAATATGGAAAAGGAACACCCAAGAGATGTTATCAAAGGCTTTGGTAATATCTAATTTGAAAAGAATGTTGCCCCCTATAGTCTTAACATCAAGATCATGAATTAGTTCTTTAGCAAGTAAAATATTGTTAGAAATAGATTTACCTCTAACAAAACTAGTTGGGTTGAGGGAGATAATTTTATTAAGTAAAGGACTAAGTCTGTTGGTAAGGATTTTGAAGAAGGTGCAAAATAGGTCTAAAATCACCCCAATAATGTTATCTTTTTTGGTATGAGAATAATAAAAGTAATAAAAAAATATCTAGAAAAGGATTACCATTAAAAAAATCAATCACAGCCTCAATCAAATCATTTTTAATGATAAACCAACATTTTTGAAAAAAAAATTGAGTAGTGAAACCTCCAGACCAACAACAGAATCAATGTTCATGCTATTTAGAACTTTAAAAAATTCATCTTCATTAGGCACAATGGTAAGCAAATCATTATCATCATTATTAATAATGGAAAGAATCAGGTGCGATTTGGAAATAGCTTCATAAGAGCAATTCTTGTTAAGCATATTTATAAAGTAATTAATAATGAATCCTTAATCTCATTTTCTTCATAATCCAATCTTCATAGTCATTTTTAATTTTTTGAATATTATTCAAAGCTCTCTTTTTCTTAACCAAAGCATGGAAATACCTAGTATTCCTATCACCATCATAATATCTTTTACTAGCTTTTTTTTTGGCGTAAGTCTCTTCCATATTTTAAAAATTGACAAGTTTATCTTTTGCTTCAGTTAATTTTGTAAGCTTAGAAGGATTAGACATAATAGAGACTTCAAGTCTTTTATGTTTAAACCAAAGTCTATTCATCCCCATAATCAAATTATCTTGATGTAAAGGGTCTTTCAAATTCTTAGCTACAACATCAAGGAAATTAATATGCTGAATCCACATGTTCTGAAATCTAAAAGGAGATGATTTTTTTAATTTATTAGAATTATGTTTAATAGAAACCAGAAGAGGAGCATGATTAGACAAGGTTCTTCTTAAATGATCAACATAAGTAATAGACCATTGAGTAATCCATGAGTATTAAAAAGAATCCTTTCCAACCTTTGCCAAAGTCTAAAGTTTTCCCAAGTGTAATTAGAAACCTTAGAGCCAATATCAACTAAATTACAATCAAGGATCATATTGGAAAATTCTTCCATAGAATAAATATTGGGAGAGCAACCACCACTCAGTTTCTGAAGAAAATAAAATAGTGTTGAAATCACTGTCCATTTAACTAAGGTTTGTTGACTAAGGTAGTAAAATTTCTCAAATTATCCCAAAGGAGGTTTTACCAGATCTATAACAAATTGCATAAACAAAAGAGCCCAAAACACAATAGTCACCATAAGAGATTTGAGCATTAACAACTTGTTCAAAATCATCAATAATAAAAACCTCAATGAAATTATTCTAAAAAGACTTGATCTTATTACTAACATTGGAGTAAAATTTGTTGTAGCCGATCATTCTAGCAACATGATTAATTTTATTAGCATGAATAAGAGGTTCCAAAATAATGAGTAAAGAAATATTATGAATGCAACAAAGATTTCTAATACGATTCTAAATATAGAGGGTATAATCATCTAACATGTTCCCAATAAGAAAATTAAACATAATGAAAGTAAAAAGGGGGAAAGAAAAGGATAATTAAGAGAAGAGTGAGAGGCTATAGCAGATCTAGTGTTTTTAGACAGTTTGTGATGGTAATTTTTAACACTTTTTTTTTTGGCATGATAAGTTTGAAAACCATTTCCTTTTCCCCTAGAGTCATCATCTGAGTAAGATTTAGTAACATTGGTCACCAATTTAGGACTTCTCCAAGTGTTTATAGGGAGTTCACCCTCTTCCAAATCCAAATTAAGTTGAAAAGTAGGATTAACATGAATACCAAGATTAGAAATGAGAGGTGATGATTTAGAACCATTAAAAGCATAGACAGTTAAATCCAGATCATAAATATTTTTAGCCTGCTTGACATCATTTAAATCTTCATTGAAAACTTAATTTTCATCGATCAAAGTTGGCATAGAAGTAATGATAGAATCAAAGGAAATAGAATCATCATCCAATAACCTTGAAAATTTGTTATTCTTCACATTAGAAATTTTTAAATTTAAAGAAGAGGTAAGAGGTAAATCATCTTTCCCATTCTGAAAATCAGAAGCCATAGCAACAGTAGGATCCAAAATTGGTTCAATAGAAATGACCCTGATATTCAAGGAATCAACCTTAATAGCAACCTTCATACCATTCTTAGTATCTGAGGATGATTTTGGAACATATGTAAGGATCGACTTATGACTAAGAACAAGATTTTATTTGGGAGGATTTGTCTTTCTTAAATGAGGATTGAGAATAAAGCAGTCAAAATTTTCATGGCCATGAATTTTATAGTTAGAACAAAAAATTGGAAGATTCTCCGATTCAACCTTTAATTAATACCAATATTTTTCAAAGCCAATCCAAATTTCCTTAGGGTATTTTTTTAGTTATGTCTAATTCCACTTAGATCTAAGCCACGTAGATCGCTCAATCAGTCGAGTTGCAAAGGCGACCAAAAAAGAGCCCCAAAAAAGCACATGATGTGTAACAAAATGAATGGGCATATGGAAGAGATAACCACACAGGATAATAAGAGATTCTTCCTTAATGTCAAAAAGGGGTGACCACTTCAGTAATCCCATTAGATAATTAAAGATGAAGAGTGATGCGCAAAAATAAATGAATAATCTAGATCGTTAGAAAGTTGAATTGGAATATGCTGAGGGTCACTAAGACCAATCAAGAAGGCACCCGGAAGCTTAAGATGATGAAAAAAGGGGCAGATTTTATCCAAATTCAGATGACGTAATGCAAATTTTCTAATAAGAGAGAATTCAAATGGTTTCACCAATAATTCAACATCCACATTAGAGCACATAAATACTAGCAAACCATGAAAGAAGTCAAAATGAGATTAACTAACTCAACAAGGTGAGAAACCTTACTAAAGAGCGCTTCCTTAAATGATTTAGTAGAATTTGTAGCATTTAAGCTGCTGATCCCAAAAATGTCCGATGTCTTAGCCAAAGCATCCAAAATTTGAGGTGGAGCCATATGAATCAAACTCACCATAGATTAAGGATGAAGCATCAAGTAATCCAGATGCCATTCAAGCCTTTGAATTATCAAACTAAGCCAAAATTATAGAGATCCCAGGCAGGGATGCCACAATGAGGGATGCAAAAAGAGAGAGAGCTCGAGAGGAGGAGGGTTTTGGGTTTGGTTAAGTTAAGGTTAGGGTTGGGGTTAAGGTTAGGGTTAGGGTTAAGGTTTAAGGTTAGGGATTAGGGTTAGGGTTAGTTAGGGTTTAGGGTTTAGGGTTTAGGGTTTAGTGTTTAGGCTTTAGGATTTAGGGTTTTTAGGATTTAGGGTTTAGAGTTTAGGGTTTAGGGTTTAGGGTTTAGGGTTAGGGTTTAGGTTTAATTTAGGGTTTAGACTTTAGGGTTTAAGCTTTAGGGTTTAAGATTTTAAATTTAGGATGTTAGGGGTTAGTTAGTTAGGTTTAGTTTTAAGTTAGGGTTTAGGGTTTAGGTTTAGGTTGGGTTAGGTTTAGGGTTTAGGTTTATAGTTTAGGGTTTAGGTGGTTTAGGTTTAAGGTTAGTTTAGGGTTTAGGGTTTAGGGTTTAAGGTTTAGTTTTAGGTTTAAGGTTTAGGGTTGGTTTTAGGGTTTAAGGTTAAGATTTAGGTTTAGTTGTTTTAGTTTAGTTTGGTTTTTTTTAGAGATTCATATTTTTCTTCTTTTGATTTCATCAACCAAGTAACACCAAGTTTTCTAAGACACAAGTGGTGACATAGATAAAAAATGAGCATGCATAGAGCAAATTAAAACCCTAGATAACTAAAATTCTCTCTTATAAAGACATAATTCCATAAGCATTGGGTGGATCAACTATTCTTCAGTTTCCTTGGTTCCCATCATAACCACCCTGGCCTCTCAAGTAGTGGAATCCACCATAATATCCTCGATCTCTCTCTCTGCCATAACCATGGTTGTAACCTCTATCGCTCATTTTGCCTCCAAAACCACCACTACTCGACCACCACCTCCATATCCACCAGCCAAATCTAGACTGAGCTTGGTTAATGGTGATGTTCCTGCCCATGCATAGGGTTTAGGTTTAGGTTTAGGTTTATTAGGTTTTAGGCTTTAGGTTTATTTTTTAATTTATTTAGTTACTTTAGGTTTAGGTTTAGGGTTTGGGGTTTAAGGTCTAGGGTTTATGGTTTAGGGTTTAGGGTTTAGGGTTTTAGGGTTTATGCTTTTAAGGTTTAGGGTTTAGGGTTTAGGGTTAGGGTTTAGGATTTAGGGTTTAGGGTTTAGGGTTGTAGGTTTAGGGTTGTAGGTTTAGGGTTTAGGGTTTTGGGTTTAGGGTTTAGGATTTAGGGTTTAAGGTTTTTTTAAAAAAAGAAAATTAAGTAAACCAATAGGTTTAGGTTTATTTAGTATATTTAATCTATTTTTTTATTTATTTTAGTTTAGTTTATTTTTTATTTAGTTTAGTTTATTTATTTTAGTTTATTTATTTTAGTTTACATTTTTTATTTAAGTTTATTTTTTAGGTTTAGGTTTAGGTTTAGGTTTAGGTTTATTTTTAGTTGAGTTTTATTTTTATTTTATTTTATAGGTTTAGGTTTTATTTTTTATTTTTATGTTTAAGTTTATTTTATTTTTTTTAGGTTTAGGTTTTAGGGTTTTTTTTTGGATTATTTTTAGGTTTTATTTTTTTGTTTAGGTTCAAGTTTAATTTTAGTTTATTTTATTATATTTAGTTTAGGTTTAGGTTTATGTTTTATTTATTTTAGTTTAGTTTATTTTAGTTTAAGTTTAACTTTTTTATTTTGTTTATTTTATTTTTATTTTAGGTTTAGGTTTTTTTTAGTTTAGGGTTTTGGTTTTTATTTTTATTTCTTTTAGGTTTATTTTTTAGGTTTAGGTTTTTATTTAGTTTTTATTTTGTTTTATTTTAGGGTTATTTTATTTTTATTTTATGTTTAGTTTTTATTTTATTTAGGTTTTTTATTCTTAGGTTTACTTTATTTTTTTCATTTAGTTTAGGTTTTATTTATTTTTATTTTATTTTATTTTTTATTTTATTTTATTTTTAGGTTTAGGTTTATGTTTAAGCTTAGGTTTTTATTTTATTTTATTTTTTATTTTATTTAGGTTTTAGTTTTTTATTTATTTTATTTTTAAGTTTTATTTAGTTTAGGTTTTTAGTGTTTAGAGTTTAGGGTTTAGGGTTTAAGGTTTAAGGTTTAGGGTTTATGATTTTAGGGTTTAGGATTTAGGGTTTGGGTTTATGGTTTAGGGTTTAGGGTTCAGGCTTTAGGGTTTTTAGGGTTTAGGGTTTATGGTTTATTTTCTTTTGGTAAAAAGGGGAATTTTTATTACCAAAAGTGAAGGATACAATGTCCTTAAAGGGGATAAATCTCAAAGACTAATGCTCAAAGAGCTATAGAAAGACCTAAAGAGAAAAATCCTCTAACTAATACAAAAGAAAACAAAAGCCAAAGGAAAACTAAAAAAAGAACAACTACAACACAAAATTCCTGAGCAGATTAGCATACCACCTGAAGAGATCCAAGAGAACAACGAAGGAAACACAGAGGAAAAAACTAAAGCGAGATAAGCACAATTAAAATAAAATAAACAAACATAAAGAGAAATGAAAGAAAAGCTAAGGAAAAGGCTCATGATCAATGACAAACTTTAGAAGGGGCAAGAAAAATATGTGAGTAGCCAAACTCCGAAAGGAGGGTTCTGATCAAAAATGCTACCAACCAACAAAATGAGTAAACATCCTAGCCATCATAGCCAACAAACCTCACAAAGGCACCCGAGCACACAATAACCAATAAAGATCTAGAACCACCAAAAGGAAGAACAAGAGCCACCACCCTAAATAGCAACAAAAAAACTGAGCCAACAAAGAAAAAATTTCAAGCTAGCACAACCATCCAACCACCCAAAAGTAGTAGGACAAAGAAACAAAGTCACAAACCAAGGAAGAAATATCAAAATGAAACAAGGGGAAGAAGAGAAGCAACCAAAGCTCACCAACTCCAACTTGACTAAAGAAACCAAAAGACCACAATAACCACCAACCAAATAAGTAACAACACCACCAAATCCACAAAGGAAAGTAGCACCACCAAACCAAACCAATAAAATGAAATAAAGGAAGAGTAGCACAACCAACATCACATCTGAGAAGGCACCCAAAACCAAGAAGTTCAAGGAGACCAACCACAAATCCCCAAAGAAAGCCAACCAACCAAAAGCCAAAAAAATAAACCCACAAGAGATACCACAATAGAAAGGAAGACAATCGATAGCGATAAAAAATAGCAAAAGCATTCCAACCATAAAATACAAGAATAAAACAAAAATAGAAAGTGCCCAAGAAAGGACAATAGTGTGAACAATAAACCACCAAGCTCCCCAAAGCCCCAAGAAAACCACCAGAAAGAAGAAAAAAATACTAAGAAAATCTAACATAAGGAAAATCATTTATCTACATTTGATAGCCCTCTTAATTTCTTAGAAATATTCACATTGGTAAACAAAGTAAAATTAGAGATTACAACCCAAACCCTAAGAAATCATAAGCATTACCTTCTCTTAAAATATGAGTAATTTTAAAAGAAAGTTTAGATATAATAGCTTTAATATTTCTTTAATAAAAAAAAGCTCGCATTACCCTTATGGTTAGAATTGATCATAGCAACAACCATCTTAGCATCAGATTCCAACCAAATAGTATGAAAATTTCTATACAAACAAAGCTTAAGAGCATGATAAACAACCAATAATTTAGTAAAAATAATAGAATTAGTAGAGAGAGGAGTGGAAAAAACCAAGATAATATTCCCAAGATTATTTCTAAAAATACCACCACAACCTGACTTGTTCTATGCAACAGATCCATCAGTATTGATTTTAATACAATAATTAAGAGGCTTAATCCAATGAAGAATTTTATAATCTGGAGACAAGCCGTAATAACAAAAACTGATACCAAATTTAGAAGCAGGAAGCTTGCAACCTCTAAAATTAGTACCACTAAGAAGAGCAGCCTTATGTAAAGAAAAAAATCATATCTCTAGTCCTAGCAATATTCCTCTTATAATTCAAATGCACATTATGATGCTTAGCATCATTTCTATCAAGCCAAATAAACCAAATCAAAGTAATAGCCACCATAATTTTGATATGCCCTTTAACAGTATTAAGAAAATAAGAGTCAAGAAGTTGCATTAAAGTTAAATTACCATTAAAACAACTTAATTTAAATAAATCCTCATACCAACTCCAAACTTTAGATGTAATGGCACCATTAATAAAAACATGATAACCTAACAATGATCCCTTAAAATTCTCCAAGAATAAGAATAGAATAAAATGTAGAATAATATTATTCCCAATTTTAAGGAAAATAGGAGAAGAGGATTTTTTAACTCTAATATAGTGCCAAGTATCTATCTATGTTTTTCTGAATAGAGAAAAGAAATGACACCACATAGAGTTTAGAAATATTTTATTTAGATGACCAAATACAACATTAAAGAATAAACATATTATCTCAAAAGATAAACATGCTCTCTTATAATGGATTCAATCATTTTAATAAAATACTCCTAAGGCTAATGGTCCTTTCATGTGCTAGAGCATTTTCCCCTGAACTACATGGAAAAGTAGAAGAGGGTTTATTTTATCTTGGGATCATGGTTTCCTATAAAGGCAAGCCTCTATAGTTAATTACATCTTAGGAAGGGTCTCTTCCTAAGAATACTCTCGATTAAAGAAATAAATGGTTATTCCTAAAGACTACTAAGGTAGCTTTCAAAGGATTGATTTTTGGAAATTCAATTCGGAGAGGTCCAAATTGGAGAGAGTCATTTTCAAGAGTCAAATGGGAATGAGTAGGAAATGCCTATTGATACTGAGATACTAGTAGACAATTTCAGCTATCCTATGATTGGGCTTCAATTTTGTGATTTAATTTTAAATTTTTAGTTGTCATTTTTTTAGAAATCTAGGGCTTAGATTCTAGCAGCACAAAATTATAGAAATGCCTAGGGTTGAAGACTTATTCCTAAAAAGGATGCTTTAGAACCTAGTCTATAGGAGCTTCGACATGTGATGCTCGACCTGTTCTATCCTTAGAAATCATTGGCCATTCTCCTCACCGAGGGAACTAGCCTATTCGACTCTTCGGACTTACAACCACGGAGAAGGCTACCTTAACATATTATAAATTTATGCAGTCAGGTCACATGAATGCAAGATGGCTGGGCTATTGTATTTTTAGGAAAGAAATCTATGAAACTAGACTCAATCCCTAATCCCTAAGATCATGTAGGGCATGAGGTGCATCTAACTAATGCATATTTTCTAGGTTTTATGAATTTTGACAAAAGATTTATTTAGGTCATAGGAATGCATGCCTAATGCATGCAATTAGAAAAGGTTATGGGCCAAATCAGAAGAAGGTGTTCTTCCATAGGCTCCTCAAAGGTCAAGCCCAAGTTCTCTAGCAAAGATGGAAGCCCTTCCTTAATCAAGAGTGAAATAATATAATTTATGCATTATGTTAAAACATCCACTAAGGGGTTGCTACATATTTATCTTGCTTTAATGCCTAGGCTTTTATATGAAGATTATGAATTGCATTTATTTTTTATGTTTGATTGATTTAGTTGGGTAAAAAATTTAGTTTATCCTATGAGCCTACATCAGGAATACATCACAAAGACAAACATAGCACAAAAAAAAACCTAGAAAAGCATGTTATTTCTATTGCACACAAAATAAATCAAGCCAAATTAAATTATATAAGAAAAGGTCGATGAGGTCAGACACCAAGAAAGAAACATGGGCGCCGAAGTTCGCCCTTATACAACCCTAAACTACAAGTTTAGATCTATGGGTCTTTTTTCCAGGAAAGTCTCCTTCTTTAGGGACATCCATCGGGGCCCACAAGGGACCACTACACCATCTCTTGCTTGGGTCAGCTTCTACTAATCCTAGACCCCATAGATCCTAACCTAATTCTATGCTAAAATTTACATTAAAATTTAAAAGAAATCCTACACCCAAAGAAAAAGATGTTAGGAAATACACAACACAAAAAGTAGTTTATTTTCACAAACATACGATTTAGCATTAGTTGCTTGCTAGGCCCACCTGTCTTATGGACTATGTTAAAGGATTTTCAGCACCTTGAAACAAACAAATATTTTATGATTTATTTATTACAGTGATCCCTTCAACACAACCCCTTGCAAAAAAATAGTGTTAAATCTAGAAAGAACGCCCTAACATCTAGTCTAACAAATAAACAAGTCTAGGCATCCAGTCTAATGAAGATCACATTTTGTCTGAAAATGACCACAACTGAATTCCTTAAGGAAAAACTCAAGCTCGTTAATGGTATACCTCAATTCATTGGACAATTGGCTTTGGAATTGATCTAGAGCCAAAAACCTAATTGAATTTTGCTTGCCAAAGGAATTGGGTAATTCCACATTGATTATTTCCTACCAACCATTGGCTTGAAAATTTTAGCTTTGGTGGTTTGCAATGGTTAAGGACACTTGGGAGGGGAAGAGCTTTCATTTGGCTCAGCTGTATGAAGGTGAAGGGAACTTCAATTCTCCTAGGGAAGATTGTATCTCTATTTGCTATGTGGTGAGAGCTTTAAAGCACTTTTTTTGGCTAATCCTTGGTAGCTAGGGGCATGAAGAGAGCTTGAAAGCTAGATCCCCCTGCCTTACAAGTGTCTAGGCTGAAGAGGTGGGAAGATAGGGAAAGGAAAATGGATTTTACCTTCCCTTGGTGAATTTTTTAAATTCATTTTGGGTTTTCTAATTTAGTTCTTTAAGTGGATTAGTTAGGGAGATTAATTAGCACTTAATTCCCTCAATAGCAAGGCTTCAGAGGATTAGTCTCCATTCCATATGCATTGGTTGAAAGTGATTTGAATTTTCCTTGGGTTTGATTTTAATGTAGCCTATTTAGGTTATTTTGATTTAAGGAATTTAACTTACCTAATCTAGGCCTCAATGGACTCAATTTTCTTTGTTATTGTGATTAAACATGTTTATTTGATCATTTGAATTATTTTTGATGATTTAATTTGGTCAAATTTTAGTGGGTTGACTTTTTGACCATGGGGCACCTTAAGTCAATCATAGGTTGACTAGAGTTGACTTTAGGTTTGAATTTAAACATTTTTTTTTTCATTGATTTAATGATTTAATTTATGTTGGATATTTGACTTGGTTTTGCATCAAACTAAGTAGATTGGATTTAGCTCAAAATGCATTTCCTAAGTTACTAAGCATAATGACTTGGATATTGAATTAGAAAATTTCTATTTGAACTTAAGATCTTCTCATTGCTAAAATGACCTCTTTCAAAAATGAGGTCAACAATTGGACCCCCAATATGTGTAGTGGATCAGCCAGAATACACTGCACATATTGGTGTTGACTAGATTGATCAACATACAACCATAAACTTGGGGTTCCAATTCATGATTTTGATTTTTGATTTGAATTTCTATTTAGGTTTTGATTGTGATAGGTATATGTATACCTATTGCTTTGAGGTGTGATTCATTCCTAGAAACTTAACTTCATTAAGTTCTAGGATGAATAGAATGGAATCAAAGAATGATCAATTCCCAATGCAATCACTATGCTCAAAGGGACTTACTCTTAAAATAGAATAGTAGTGATCCATGTGATTAGCTAATAAGATGGGTTAAGGGCATGGTCCATCTAGTTAAAGAGAGGAGAGGGTCTTTAAAGACATGATCTAATCCTCAAAAGCTATGCTAGGGAGAAGTGGCTTGAAATGCTTGATCCTAATCCGCAGCACTTCGACTATTAAATAGGGGGTTGCATGGACTTAATCCTATTTGAGTAGTCCAAAGAAATGGTTCCTTCAATGGCTTGGTTCCATTCCATAGAAATTTGAATAGGAAGCCAACTGGGGAACTTACTCCTATTTGATTAGAAAGAATGCTGACTAGAGAACTTATTTATTTTTATTAGAAAGAATGCCACGGGACTTACATCTTTTTAGCAAATAAGATGGGGTCAGTAAGGGCATGATCTATCATAATTAGAAAAGAGGGGTCCTTAAAGACATGATCCAATCCTCAAAATAGGATGCCAAGGGACTTACTCTAATGTGATTAGCTAATAAGATGTTAAGGTAATCCATCTTAATTAACTAAAAAAGAGGAAAGGGGTCCTTAAAGACATGATCCAATCCTCAAAATAAGATACCAACTGGGGGACATACACTTATGTAGGGTGCCGAGTGGGGGATTTACTCTTACTTTATTAGAAAGAATGCCAACTAGGGAACTTACTTCTTTCTAATTAGAAAGAATGCCAACTGGGGACTTACTTCTTTCTAATTACCTAATAAGATAAGGGCATGATCCATCCTAATAAGCAAAAAAGAGGAGAGGTCCTTAAAGACATGATCCAATCCTCAAAATAGGATGCCAACTGGAGGACTTCCTCCTAGATATTTAGAAAAAATGCTAACTAAGGGACTTACATTTTTTTTGGCTATTTAAAAGGTGTCATAAAGACTTGAACCGATCTAAATAGCCTGTGTAATATGAAAGGGGTCACAATGAATTAATCCAATAATGTACATAGTAGGATGCGGGGTACTCTAGATAGAAAGAATGTCGACTAAGGGACTTACATCTTTCTCGCTATTAAAAGGTTAAATACTTGATCCAATCTAAATAGCCTGTGTAACATGAAAGGGGTCACAATGACTTGATCTAATAATGTATACAATAGTAGGATATTGACTAAGGCACTTACTCCTGAGTGTTTAAAAAGAATTTTGACTAGAGGACTTATATCTTTCTGGCTATTAAAAAGGGGTCCTAAAGACTTGATTTAATCTAAATAGCTAGTGTAACATGAAAGGGGTCACAATGACTTGATCCAATCATATAAACAAAAGTAGGATATCGATTGGGGGACTTACTCCTAGATGTTTAGAAAGAATGTCGACTAAGTGACTTGCATCTTTCTGGCTATTAGAAAGGGGTCAGAAAGACTTAATCCAATCTAAATAGCCTATGTAACATGAAAGGAGTCACAATGACTTGATCCAATCATGTACACAATAGGAATGGTGCCACAAAGGGCTTGCTGAAACCTATGGAAAGTAGGAATGGTGCCAAAGGGGGCGCTCCAAACCTACAAAGATAGTTTTTCATGGGAATGGTGCACGAAGGCTTACTCCAAACCAAGAAGGACATGAGAAAGGTGCCACAAAGGGCTTTCTCCCATCTCAAGTAATGTATAGGAAAGGTGCCACAAAGGGCTTGCTCCCACCTTATAGGTGATATGAATGACAAAAAAGCAATCAAAGTGACTTACACCTAATCCCCAAAAGTTTTGACTAATAAACAAGAGTTTCATGAACTTAATCTTTACTTGATCTATCTAACTTGATGAAAGGGTGATGGAAGGTTTGCTTCCATTTCTTATTTTTGCTAATACTCCTTACACATGAAGAAGTTTAGTGAAGAAGGTTTCAAAGAGTTGGAATTTATTTTTTTGAAGGAGGATTTGGGTATATTTTGGACCAAATTCTTTACTACATGAGTATAGAATTTCATCATTTTTTCTTTCTTCTTCTCATCTCAAAGTTACAATGAACCATGCTAGATGTCCATGTCACCAAGGCAAGACATCATAGGGTACTAACATGAGAATTCTATTTTGAGCTTGCATGTGACTGTAGTTCTTTAGGTAGTAAGAACCAAAGTCTCAAATGTAATTTCTATTTCTTTTAGTTTGGACATGTATGTCATTTTTTATTTGTTGACATGAATCAATAGCTTATAGGTCATTCTCTTGGGATCAATAGAGATCAAAAGATTCCTTTAAAGCTTTTCAAAGTGAATGAGAATCAAGATAATCTTTTGGATTCTCATGGAGACAAAATTTATCCCTAATAAAATGGAATTGAAAGGATTAACTTATTAGAAAAATTAAGATTCTCCTAATAAGTTTGAAATTGAATTTCTCATTAATTAATTATTCTTTTAAAGGATATATGAAATGAAATTTCATAATTGTCTTTGATTCATTTCTTTTTTTTTTGCATTTTGATCCTTTCATATTTTACTACAAGGTCTTTGAAATTACTTCAAAAGTAAATTTCATGACTATATATGTAGTAATAAGATTGTTCTTCCAATCATACTGATATTTCTTTTATTTTCTTTTTCTTCTTTAGCAAGATTTTCAATATAACCCTCAACCTAATTGAAAGTGGGACTATAAGAAATCTTGATCAAGACCCATTTTGCTAAATTGCCCCAAATATTTTGAGATTGAATGATATGACTCTATAATAGAACATTCTTGTAAGGATTTTGAATGTCATATCATATGCTTTCAATTCTTCTTTCTAGAAACATTATAATTTGATAATTTTCAGATAAGTTTTCCTTAAGAAAGATAATGTTATGCATGAAAGCCTTTTTTGTTTTTAAAATGAAATATGGGTAATATGATCCCATTTTCAAGGTATTATACCCTATGTGGAGTCAATAATGATGTTATCTAACCAAGAAGATGCTTTATGTACATCCACATCCATCATTCTTCTAGCTTTTAATTTAGCAAAATTTTACTTTTCTTTTGAATTTGACCACAATCGTCAAGGGACTTAGTTTATGGAAATGAAATTAAGCTTAAGTTTATAGACCACTACATCTGGAGATCATTCCAACTTATTTCCAGATAAAGTAGTCTTTAAACCCGAAAGATAAGTTGATCCAGTCATCAATAGCTAACTCATTAAAGAGTTAGATCATTGATATCAACTTGTCAATTGTGGAATGGGATTTTTCTTCAAATTCTAAGAGCGCATACTGAACTTGAAGACTTTATAAATCTCCACACATCTAAACAAAATTTATGCATTGTAGAGTGCCTTTTGAAAAGAAAGTTAGGACCCAAACTACTTAAGCTTTTATCCTACAATGGCTCTATGATTCCACAACTTTTCTTGTTTATGGTTATAGGCCACTTGCAATGGAATTAGAGTATACTCAATGAGATATTTGCCATACAAAGGATATGGACCCCTGGAAAAGAAGATCCACTAACTTTTCTTTTAACTTGCCAAGCGAGCTCACCCAATCATGGCAAAGGCTAAAATGATAAATTATGAGATATCTGCTTATTTTTGTTCAGTTAGGGACAATTTTTGACTTCTAACCCTACCACTTTATTTTGATGTGGAGAATTTTGAAGTTAAAATGTCCATTTACATTGGGTATTTTCACTATCTTTTTGTTTAACCTGCCAAGTGAGCTCACCCAATCATGGCAAAGGCTAAAATGACAAAGCATGAGATATCTAATTATTTTGTTTAGCTAGGGACAATTTTAACTTCTAACCCTACCATTTTATTTTGATGTGGAGAATTTTAAAGTCAAAATGTTCACATGCTTAGAAATTTTAGACTTCATTCTTTTGTTCTTGGATCCTTCCATCCCTTTACTTTTCTTCCTTTCTTTCTTTTGGTAATATTCTAATTTCATTTCTTTATGAAAGGTTACATTTGGTAATTTTTCTAGTTACAAGATTCACTAAGAAGATAAATGTATTTAACTCATTTCCATATTATTTCACTCTTTATGAAATGACTCCACTAAATGATTTGCTAGGAAATTTGATGTATTTGACTTTTTGTCCAAATACAACATTATATTGATTGATTTTTTGATATGATTCAAGTCTTTGCTTGATTGATCATATAATATGATCCAACATTTTTATTTATTTTTCGTCTTTTCATGGAACAATAAATCTAATAAAGCCATTTAAAATTGGTAAAAATGACTTTCTAAAGATGTTACACTTATGAATTCAAAATTATTTAGTGGAGTGAGTCATTTAAGATTGGCATAATGACTTCCTTGAAAACTGTACACTTCTGAAATTAAAATTTTCTAATGGAATCAAATATGTTTTGAGGTCATTTAGTTGTATCAGAATGATATTCCTAAAGACTCAACACTTTTGTATGAATATGAACATCCCTCAACAATCAATATGTTTCTTTTTTATCTTTCCTTTTGATTCCCTTCTTTTTTTATTTAGGTTGAACAGGACCATCCAAGAGCATTTAAAGATGTTTCATGAATTCCTAAGTTGAAGAATGTGATTGAGACTAAGTTCTTTTTCTAGGTTGTGTTTTCAAGATTGAATTTTCATGAAGCTGAAAATTACTTTCTTTATTTTATTGAATTTATGAGGCTCATCTTATCAAAGCTTGATTAGAATTCAGCCTATATAAATTCACTTTCATGTTTATAATTAATGTTGACCGATGGACTCGGATCAACAAGTGGTTTGGAGATTTTCTTCTTTTGAATTTTTTGCATTGACTAAAATGTCAATATGTTCTTAGTAGTCTATCTTCATAAAAGATAACCCTAGAACCTTTTCATAATGCCACATCGGAAGTTGCTTATAGTTAAGTAAAGTAAATTTCATGATTATGTAATGCCTTGCTTTACTTTCATTTCTTTTTTCATTTTTTTATTTTATTTCATATTTCATATTGCTTTTAATAGAGCATTATGATGCTTGATTTTGCAGGAAACTTCTCTAAGATGGGCAAGACATCACATTTTGAACATGACTCATTTGCCATTTATTTTCAATGTCATTTGAGGTGGAATAACTCTACCATTTTGAATTTGATTTCAAGAATTTCCCTTTTGATATGCAGGGAAGGTTGGTCTAACTCTATCCTCAATAGATCAATAGACCTCATTATCTATTCATTTAAAGGATCATCAATTAAAAGAGGACCCTCTAGGGTATATGTTGTGCTATTAGAAAGTAAAGTTTGATTTTCATTCTTTTATAGCACATATAAGATTAAAGGTAATCTTAGCTTGCAATGAAATCTTTGACCACCATACTTGACATTAAGATAATGTCAAATTGGTCATAAGACATTGCAAAGGATTCTCCTTAGATATTTAAAGCAGTTTCTGTTCTACTAAGTGATATTATGCTTAACCCTTTTAAGCTTAAGCCAAAATCTCATCATACCAAATGCAAAGTCATCAAGAGAAAGAGGAGCACACTAATTATAAGCAATAACATCAAGATAACGTTTATCTTGTAACCACATATTTTGAAAACAAAAAATTTTAATGGCATTATTGTTATGAACAACATCCTTAATAGAAACCAAAAGAGGAGCATGATCTGAGAGAGTTCCATTAAGATGCTCCAATGAAGTTAAAGGCTAATAATTTAAATAATTATTAAATAATGCATGATCAAATCGTTGCCATAATCTATGATTATTCCAAGTAAATTGAGAACCAATGAAACCAACATAATAAAGATTACAATCCAAAATCATATTTGCAAAATCTTCTATTTAATGTAAATTTGGCAAAGAATCCCCTTTCCTTTCATTCAAAAAAAGGAGCATATTGAAATCCCCACTAACAATCCAAGAATTATTAACAACAGAAGCAAAATTTGTTAATTTATCCCAAGGAATTCTCCTCCCTAACTTGTTACAAGTAGCATAAACAAAAGAACCAAAAGCATGATAATAACCAAATGAAATCTCCACATTAATAACTTGATGAAAATCATTAATAACATTAGTAGAAAAAGAGATATTCCAAAATAACCAAATGTTATTATTGCTATTGAAATAAAAATTGCTAAAACCAATCATCCTGGCCGCATGCATTATTTTTGATGAAAAAAAGAGGTTCAAGAATAACCAAGAAATCACCATTATAAATTCTACAAAGATTCCTAATTATATTTCTAACAACAAGAGTACCAATGCCCCTCACATTCCAAATAAAAAAGTTAAACATTGATTTTTATTAGGCAAATAAGATGAAGAAGATCGAATAGATCTAGAAACTTTAGGAGGATAATTTTTAAACTATTTTTTCCTTTTCACAAAAATAGTTTGAAAATCAGTCTCATTTTCCATGGATTGATCATCAAAAAAATTTTTTTCATCATTATTAACAATAGATTTAGGAGAAGATCCCATTTGATAATAAGATAAATATTCATTCTCCATTAAATGATAACTATCACTAAGCAAAATACCATCCAAAATAACAATTAAAGAATGGGTCGAAATAGATTTATTAACCAAACAAAAACTTGGCTGCACATTATCAACAAGCTCCATACCATCATTCTTGCCCAAATTCAAAGAAGCTAAAACAAGATTTTCTTTCAAAAAATTTTTTGGCAAAAAAAGAGAGATATTTTCTATAATATTTTTAGCAACTTTATCACAAATCTCTTTAGAATCAAAAACTAAAATAGGAAATTATCCACTTGCAAATTTTTATGAATATCAGAAATAATAATAGCCGAAACCTGATTACTCTCCAAAACAGTTACATAAGCATTTTTAACAAGCTTATCTCTACCACTTACATTGGGAACAACATTAGAAACATTAGAAACATCAATAATTTCATTCACGGCACCATTATCCTTTTCATTTAATGCAAAATTTCTTTAATCACTTTTTAAATCTCCAATTTAGCCACCAACCTTAAGATCTTTAACCACTTTCTTTCGAAGATGTTGATGAGGAACAAAACATTGATACATCATGCCCATGAGTTTTGCAATGATTGCAAAAGGGAAGTTTTAAACTCAACGCTAGAAATATCCATATTTCTCCATCCAATCCACACATCCTAGGAAATTTCTTTATTACATCAATTTCAACAAGGATTCGAGCAATCGATGGCTTGGATTTGGCTGTGGTTGTTTGGTTGATTTGCAAGGGTCTACCAAAATAGAACTAACGATGCAAGAATTGATAATTAATAAAGTGAACCTCAAAATTAGGTAAAGATAACCAAAGGGTGCTATAGAGATTCCATTTTAAAGTTAATGGAGTCCATTTAAGAATATTTGAAAGTTTTAGCATTATAAGATCGGTGAGCAAAGATATGACTATAATCAAGGTCATTAGACAATTTAATCAGTACATGTCTACCATCTAGTAAACCAATAAAAAAAACACCAGAAATATTAAAAACATGATAGAAAAATCAAATTTCCTCATTACTAGGATGCTGAAAAGAAAATTTTCCAATGAAAGTATACACATAAAGCTTGACTAGTTTTTTAGTATCCAAGTTAGAGCACATAATAGCTGGACACCTTTGAAGGTCATATGAACTAGGTTTAAAGAAAGATCAAAAGAAGTTGAAGAATCCTTACCAGATAAGGCATCTTTGAAGGATTTAGAGGCAAAGGTTTAGCTATATCCAAAGAATCAGAAGCCCAAGCCAGAGCAGCTAGAGCATTTGGTTTTCCCTAAGTAAGAGAACACACCATGGTAAATGGTGCCACTTAAGAATCAACAAGGATCACAAGGTAGAAGATCCAAAGCCAAACTAGAAGAAATTTCTAGAAAATAGGCACATAAACAATGAGAAGGAGAATGAAAAGGAAAGGGATTCAAGAATCGCCAGAGCCCAAAACAAGAAGGGGTCACATAATGGGTTTAGGATTTTATTTTAGTTTTTAGTTTATTATAGGGTTTAGGAGTTTAGGGGTTTAAGTTTTTTTATTTATTGGTTTAGCTTAGTTAGTTTTTTAGGTTTAAGGATTTAGGTTTTTTTTTTTTTACTTATTTTAATTTTAGGGTTTAGGTTTTTTAGTTATTTATTATTTATTAGATTTTATTTTAGTTTATTTTAGTTAATATTAGGTTATTATTATTATTTTTGGGCTTAGGTTTAGTTTTTTGGGGACGATAGGTTTTTATTAGTTTTAATTTTATCTGGGGAGGTTTATTGTTTTATTATTTATTTATTTTTTGTTTATTTATTAGTCTATTATTTTGTGTTTTATTTTTATTAGTTTTATTATTTTATTTACTAGTTTTAATAGTTTTAATTATTTAACATTATTTTTAGTTTTTCTCATTTTATTATTTTAGGTTTATTTTTAATTTCTTTAATTTAGGTTTTGGCCTAAGTTTTTATTAGTTTTATTAGGGTTTTAGTTTTAATTTTAGTTTAGTTTTATTATTTAGGTTTTTAGTTTTAGGGGTTTATAGGGTTTAGTTTCCTTTACCATTTTAGTTTTAGTTTTTAGTTAGAATTTAGGGTCAGGTTTAAGATCAGGTTTAGGGTTTAGGGTTTGTGTTTTAGTGTTTTAGGTTTGTTTAGGGTTTAGTTTTAGGATCTTTAGTTTTGGGTTTTTTTTAATTAAGTAAACCCAAGGTTTAGTTAATTTAGTTTTATATTATATTTTATTTATTTTTTTATTTATTTTTTTAATTTAGTTTATTTATTTTTAGTTTTTTATTTAGTTTATTTTTTTAGTTTAGTTTAGATGCTTATTTTTTAATTCAATTTTATTTTATTTTATTTTAAGTTTAGGTTTTACTTTTATTATAGGTTTATTTTAGTTTTATTTTAGGTTTAGGTTTTATTTCATTTTGGGTTTAGATTTTAGGTTTTTATTTTAGATTTATTTTAGTTTTATTTTTTTAGGTTTTGTTTATTTTTAGTTTATTTTATATATTAGTTTATTTAGGTTTAGTTTATTTTAAGTTTAGATTTAGGTTTTATTTATTTTAGTTTAGTTTAGGATTTTAGTTTAGGGTTATTTTTTTATTTTTAGGTTTTGATTTTTATTTTATTTTTTATATTTTATTTTAGGTTTATTTTATTTTTTATTTTATGTTTAGGTATTTTATTTATTTATGTTTATTTTATTTTAGTTTAGTTTGAGTTTTATTTTATTTTAGTTTTAGTTATTTTATTATTATTTTATTTTATTTTAGGTTTTTGGTTTTAGTTTAGGTTTTATCACATTTTATTTTTTTTTTTATAATTTAGGTTTAGGTTTATTTATTTATTTATTTTATTTAGATTTATTTAATTTAGGTTTAGGTTTTAGCCTCTGGTAGGATTTATGGTTTAGGTTAGGGTTTAAGGTTTGGGGTAGGGTTTAGAGTGCAGGTTTTGAGTTGGGTTAGAGGGTTTGGCTAGTGGGTCCTGGGTAGGGTTTAGGGTTTAGGGTTTAAATTTAGGGTTTAGGGTTTAAGATTTAGGTCTTTTAGTTAGTTTTAGGGTTTGTGGTCTCTTAGGGTTTTTTTATTTAATTTTAACTTTTTAAATTTTAAATTAAGTAAATATTTGTATGTATTTTATTTATTTATTTATTTAGTTTATTTACTTTATTTTTATTTAGGGTTATTTTATTTTTATTTACTTTAGTTTATTTATTTTAGGTTTATTTATTTTAATTTAGGTTTTATTTTAGTTTATCTTTTAGTTTATTTTGTTTAGTCTCATTTTATTTTATTTATAGGTTTAGGTTTTATTTTTATTTTTGGTTTAGGTTTAGGCTTTTATTTTCTTTTAGGTTTTTTTAGGTTTTATATTATTTTAATTTTAGGTTTTTTTAAGTTTAGGTTTAGGTTTATTTTATTTTATTTTATCTTGATGTAGGTTTAAGTTTTATTTTCTTTAGTTTTGGTTTAGATTTTTTTTTAGGTTTAGGTTTTATTTTTTTATTTTTAGGTTTTTTTTTAGGTTTAGGTATTTATTTAATTTTTATTTTATTTTATTTTAGGTTTAGTTTTATTTTTTTAGGTTTTTTGAGAAGTTTTTTATTTATTTTCTTTACTTTAGTTTATATTTTTATTTTATTTTCTTTAAGTTTAGGTTTAGGTTTAGGTTTTAGTTTATATTTTATTTTAATTTGGTTAATTTTATTTATTTTATCTTATTTTTATTTAGTTTAGGTTTAGGTTTTAGCTTAGGTTTTAAGGTTTTTTAGGGTTTAGGGTTTGTTTAGGGTTTACATTTTAGGGTATATGTTTTTAGAGTTTAGGGTTTTGGGTTTAGGGTCTAGGGTTAGGGTTTAGGGTTTAGGGTTTAGGATTAGGGTTTAGTTTTAGTTTAGTTTTAGGGTTTAGTTAGTGTTTAAGTTTTTGTTTTTTTTAACATAGAACAAATTAAGATTCAATATTTCTTCTTTTTGATCTCATCAACCAAGTAACACACCAAGTTTTTTTATGTCAACGACATAGATCAAAATGAGCATGCATAATGAAAATCAAAACCCTAGATAACTAGCCTCTACTATAAAGACATTCCATAAGCCATCGGATTGGTTTTCTTCAATTTCTCTTGTTAGAACCACCTCCTCTCAAGTAATGAGATCCACCATCAAATCCCCTATCTCTCCCCCCGCCACCACTGTGGCTATAACCTTCATCACTCTTCCCGCCTCCGTAACCCGCATTGCTCTGACAACCACCTCCATATCCACCAAGAACTTGATCCCCACCACCAATGTAACATTCCTTCAGCCTTCCACCACTAAATCTGGGAAGCCTAGTGATAGTGATGTTCAAAGGTTCGTCCATTCTTAGGTTTAATTTTATTACATTTTATACTTAGGTTTATTTTTAATTTATTTAATTACTAGTTTAGTTTAGGGTTTGGGGTTTAGTTCAGTTTAGGTTAGGTTTAGGGTAAGGGTGTTAGTGGAGTGTATTGTGGTTTTGAGTTTGGGTTTTAGGGTTTAGGGTTTAGGGTTTAGGTTAAGTTATGCAAATATATGTTTATTTAGATTATATTTTTTTTTTTATTTTTTTTTATTTTTAGCTAGGTTTATTTTTTTATTAAGTTTAGTATATTTATTTTAGTTTATTTTTTAATTTTAGGTTTACTTTTTAGTTGTGCTTTATTTCTATTTTATTTTCTAGGATTAGGTTTTATTTTTTATTTTTTGGTTTAGGTTTAGGTTTTTATTTTATTTTTTAGGTTTAGGTAGGTTTATTTAGGTTATATTTTTATTTAGTTTTATTAATTTATTTTATTTAAATTAGGTTTAGGTCTAAGTTTAGTATATTTTAGGTTTAGGTTTATTTTATTTTATTTTGTTTAATTATTTTTTAGTTTAGGTTTAAGTTTATTTTATTTTGTTTTAGTATTTTTATTTTAAGTTTGGTTTTCTAATTTAGGGTTTAGTCTTATTTATTATTTATTTTAGGTTTGTTTTTAGTAGGTTTTTTTTTTTAGTTTTATTTATTATTTTAGTTTTTATTTTATATTTGATGTTTAGTTTGTATATAAAGTTGTTTATTAAGTTTATTTTATTTTTAGTTTAGTTTAGGTTTTATTTATTATATTTTAAGTTACTTTATCTTAATTTTATTTTATTTTGATGTTTTTTAGATTTAGTTTTGGTTTTATTTTAACTTATTTTATTTTATTTTATAGCTTTAGTTTTATTTTAATGTTAGGTTTATTTAGTTTGATGTTTTTATTGATTTAAGGTTTAGGTTTAAGGTTTAGGATTTAGGTTTATGGTTTATTTAGGGTTTAGGGTTAGAGTTTAGGGCTTATGGTTGGTTTAGGTTTAGGGTAGTTTTTTGGGGTTTAGGGTTTAGGAAGATAAGTTTAGGTTTAGAGTTTTGAGAAAATTTAAGCAAACACAGCTTAGTTTATTTAGTTGATTTTATTTATTTTGGTTTATTTTATCTTTAGTTTATTTTATTTAGGGTTTATTTATTTTATTTATTTTTATTTTAATTTATTTATGTTTAGTTTAAATTTATGTTTATTTAGTTTAGTTTTATTTTTTATGTTTTAGGTTTGGATTTTATTTTAGGTTTATTTTATTTGTTAGTTTAGGTTTCATTTTATATAAGATTATTTTTTAAATTTTCTTAGTTTAGTTATATTATAATTTATTTTATTTATATTTTTTTAGGTTTAGTTTACTATTTGGGTTTAGGTTTGTTTATTTTAGTTTAGTTTATTTTATTATTTTAAGTTTAGTTTAGGGTTTAGGTTTATTTATATGTGGTTTATTTTGGTTTAGGTTTTTATTTTATTTTGTAGGTTTATTTATTTTATTTTATATAGTTTTATTTTAATTAGTTTTATATTTATTTTAAATTTAGTTTATGTTTTTCTTTATTTTATTTTAGTTTAGTTTTATTTTTATTATATTTTATTTAGATTTAGATTTAGTTTAATTTAGGTTTTAATTTAATTTATTAATTTTAGTTCTATTTATTTTATTTTAGGTTATTTAGTTTAGAAATTTTAGGTTGTGGAGGTTTTGGATTAGGTTTATGGAGGGTTTATGGTTTTAGGGTTGTAGTGTGGGTAAGTCCATGTTAGTGGTGGGAGGGAGTGGTGGTAGGGTCAGTTTAAGTTGAGTGGATTAACAGTAGGGCTCAGTTTAGGGTTTAGGGTTAGTTCTGGGTTAGAGTTTTTTATTTTATTTTAATAGAGGTTATAGTTTAGGTTGGTAGGGTGTGGGTAGTTTAGGGAAGAGGCTTTATGGAACAGGATTTTGGGCCTGGAAGTTTAGGGAGTTTAGGGTTTAAATTAAAAACATGTATATTTAATTTATTTATTTATTTATTTTAGTTTATTTGATTTTTTTGCATAATTATTTAGTTTATTTTAGGTTTAAGTTTAGGATTTTATTTAGTTTATTTTTATTTATATGTTTAAGTTTTATTTTATCATGTTTAGGTTTTAGTTTTTTATTTTTTGGTTTAGGTTTACATTTTTTATTTTAGTTTATTATTTAGTTTATTTACATTTAGTTTATTTTAGTTTAGATTTACATTTATTTTATTTTATGTTTAAGTTTTATTTTATTTTAGATTTAGGTTTAGGTTTTTTTATTTTATTTTAGGTTTAGGTTTTGGTTTTCTTTTTAGTTTATTTTAGGTTTTATTTTTATAGTTTAGGTTTATTTTTATTTAATTTATTTTATTAGTTTAGCATTTAAGTTTAGTTTATTTTTGGTTTAGGTTAATGTTTCATTTTATAGGTTAGTTTATTTTAGTTTTATTTTTATTTTGTTTATTTTAGGTTTAGGTTTTATTTTCTATTTCTTTTTAGGTTTATTTTTTAGGTTTAGGTTTTATTTAGTTTATATTTAGTTTTATTTATAGGTTTATTTTATTTTTATTTAACATTTTGTTTTAATTATATTCAGGTTTTTTTAGGTTTATTTTATTTTTTCGTTTAGTTTAGTTTTTTATTTATTTTATTTGAGTTTAATTTTTATTTTTTATTTTATTTTCTTTTTACGTTTAGGTTTAGGTCTTGGTTTTAGTTTTATTATATTTATTTATTATTATTTAGGTTTAGGTTTAGTTATTTATTTTATTTTAGGTTTTATTTAGTTTAGTTTTAGTTGTTTTAGACTTTTAGGGTTTAGATTTGGGTTTGTTTGGGGTTTAGTTTAGGATTGTAGGTTTTAGGGGGGTTTTGGTTTAGTTTTGTTGGGTTTAGGGTTTAGGGTTTTTAGGTTTATGGTTTAGGGTTTAGGGTTTTTTTTTTGGGTAAACCCCATATAGGAGGAATTTTATTGCCACAAAAAATAGGTTACAAGGTCCTTAAAGGGGATAAACTCCAAAACCATTGCTAAATTACAATCACCAAGGAGTAAATCATCTAAGTACATCCAAAAGCAAGAAAAGAGTTAAAAGCAAAGATACAATTGATTAACATATATAAATGAAGGATAAGGGTCAATGTTACGGGGATGTGAGAATGCATGACCTGAGATGTAACCGTGAGAAAAAAAAGGAAAAGCACTGTAGGAAAGAAATTAGAATAGTTAAGGTAATATATAGAAAGTGGTAACTGAGAGCAGCAAATTCATAGAATGGTAATAATAAAGAGGTGTGATAGAGGTGGCTCTCATCACCAAGTTGGCAGATGCAAATATGAGCATCAAACTTGAGAAGGGTTACATCACAAGAGCTACTACCAAACCAAAAGAGTGAAATCATCATAGCCATCATAGCCAACAAACATGTATTACCATTTGATGAAGATCTATTGAGTAATACACAATAGTCATAAAGTCATCTGAGTAGAAGAAAAGAGAACAAAGTGGGTAAGGGGATCACATGCAAATTATATGTCATCATATTAGCATGGCATGATAATCCCAACTCAAATGAAAGAGAGCCTTCAATGTCGGTCATCCAAATTTTTAACCAGATTTAAAGGATTAATGAGACCAAAGAAGAAGAGTGGGAAACGAAATTACAAACAAAACCAAAGACAAGAGCATGGAATTAACCCCATTCAAAGGACAATAATAAATATACAAGCCTTGGCAGTAGTATGCAATTTAGGTTATTTCCAAAAAATGTAAGTAATGCAGCTCTTAACAACCTCCTTATTTCGAATTAAGCATTATAAAGGGAAATAACAAACCCAAATCCCAAATTACCACAGGAAATGAGAATACAACAACAGCTAAGAAGAGATAGGTAAAGGGAAGCTTTGCACCACAAATAGCTCCAATAAGAGATAATCAGAGATAACACCATAGGATCAGCTTGCTTATCATCATACTCAATAATCAGTTGACCAATAATAAAAGAATGTAAGTAATCTTAACAACCTCCTTGATTGAGCGATATAAAGGGAAGTAGCATATCCAAAGAACTTATATCCACAGGAAATGGGAGTATAGATAGGGCGAAGAATCGGTATGAGGTTGATCCCCACCAAAACAGTGGCATCAGAGATAACACAATGAAGCATCTTGCTTATCATTAAACTCAATAATCAAGTTCAACAATGATAGTAATATTCAACTAGTTGGCCATAAATCCATCCATTGAGATTAAGCGATTAAAGATTAAAATCAAGAGAGGCAAAAGCATAATCAGATCTGCAAATCTAGCATACCCAAGAGGGAAAAAATAGCAGTAGATGAAGTTAGCTGCATCCCTTATGTTAACAGAAACCCAAAAGCCAATAACCAGAATGTGCAAGAAATAGCCAACAACCATAAAAACAACATGCTGGATAAAGGACCCGGAAATCAAAGATAAGCAATAATACAATTATTACCCCCACTATATAAAACTCTGTTAGAAGGAAGATAAGTAGAATGAAAATTGAAGGTGTTCAAAAGATGATCAGCAGAAAAGTCCCTCCAGGTAAAGATGATCGGTGACTAAACCAGATCCTCGGTTAAAACAAAGCGCAAGGAAGTCCAATCCACGCAAGGGATAGTAAAATAAATAACATCAAAATGACCTGGAGCAGGATGGACAAAGCGAGGAAGCGGATAAAGATTTAGTGTACCAAGATATAAAATAAGACAAGTTGGCCAAAAACCAACCCAATCAAAAAACAAAATACAAAAGTTAATTTCCAGATAGATAGGGAAAAGGCTTGGCCAATTCTAGCAGAGTGGAAAAAATAGCAAGAAGTGAAACCAGTACAATGCGACAAAGCGGTCAAAAATGAAAAGACCAACAACCAACAATCACAAAGATAACCTTTGGATAAAGGACGAAAATCAAAAGCCAACATTGGAGAAAATAGAAGTTAAAGCACCCATCATATAAAACTCAGTAAAAAACAAAGTAGAGATAGGGACAAAAGGGGTTAACCAAGAAAAAACCCTTCAGAAAGGGGTGATCGGGCATGAAGCTAAACCCACAATCTCAGGAAAGCATCAAAACCTAATAAGAAAGTCCAAACACAATGAGATAACAAAAAATAAGAAAAAAAAGCCTCTCTCTCAGGTGGGAAATGAGGTTAGCCAATCAAAAACAACTCCAAAGGACCCCTGAGCAGAAGACAAGAGAAGTAGCAAGGCTGGGCAAATGAATCAATGAGCTAGAGCCAACATCCAAGAGAATAAATAATAAAGTTGGCCAAAAACCATGCATTGCAAATACACAAAATGAGGGGTAAAAACATCAAAACAACTCAAAAGCAAATAGCAAAGCACCCTGCTGAACAAGCAAGACAACCCCAATAATAGTTTGTTGGACAAGGGATTCAATATTCCAGGTAATCCAACAACCAAGATAAAAAATAACAGCAAGTTGGCCATAAAACCTCCCATTGCAAATAGACAATATGAAGATAAAAGAGAAAGATAAATGATCGAAAGCTGAAAAGTGGTGATCAAGACATCAATTGCTAACAAAAGAAACAAGCAAGAAAGCAAAAGCCAGCATCCATTCAATAACCTCAAAAAAGTTTAGCTAAACAAGACAATCCAAAACCCCAGAAGCATATGCTAAATTCCAGTTAGACAATTGGATAATCACAGAGATGTGCCCAAATTTATGAGCCATAGGGAAAGGACGACAAATGAGTTGATCACCAAGCAAGCAAGCAAGAAAAAGTTCGAGAATAATAGGCAACAAAACGACCAAAACCATAAGGTTAACCTTCAAAGAGATCTTAATAATAACAATAGAAATGTTGTGTCTTTTCCGGTAGGAAAGAGGAGGTAAACATACAAACCAACCCAAAGAGCAATAATTAAAACATCAGGAGAGATATTGCATCCAACATAAGATACACCAGCAAGTAACATAGGTACAACATAGATTACTAAGTGGTTCAAAGCAAAGTCATCTTTGATATCGAGCCAAACACAAAATATTATGCCAGCAGCTAATCCCACAACATCGATAATATTGGAAGTCCAGAGATAATTCCAATCCTGCAGAGAAGGAGTTATAAAATCAAGGCTAGTGCAAGAGCTCTCCTTACAAGATGTGGAGGTAAGGATACAAAACATAGTAGAGGCAAAAACCATAATAAGGAGATGAATATTAGTTAAAATAGCTATAAAGATATATGGAGGTATAACAGTTAAACATTGAGGCAAGGATCCCATAGTATAATTCTAGGAATGGAATAGAAATCTATCCCTGTTGATCGAAGAGTACAACAACAATAAATAAAGCATTAAATAATATATCTCCCTACAGCAAACAGTGAACACTTTATCAGCATTGATAGTAAAACCCCAATCAAGGTTGTGGTAAGTAAACCAACGGAGATGTCACAACTTAGAAATGGCCAACAAGGAGTAAAAGGATGATGCATCAGTAAATTCCAAAGGAACAGCAACACCTTATCATTGAAAGTAGCAGAAACAAGAAGGCCCCAATTAGAATTAATGCAATTAAACCAACAACACATGCCACAGAAATCAAAAACACCAAGGGATATCAGGATGAAGCATCGGTAAATACCAAGAAAATGACAACAATAGAAAGTGATCATGCGGTTAAGCGAATTGAGATAGATCAAGCCGGAGGTTAGATTACTTTAAAATAAAGGAGAGATTGTCAAGATTAACCAAAACACAAATGTTTAGGAAGATTTAGTTGATCAAAGAAGTTTATACCATCCAATCTAGCATCCAGATTGGCAAGTTAATCAGCACATGCATTGCCGTCATGCCATATATGAGTGATTCTAAAATTAAGTTGGGTAAGGAGAGCTCTAGTTTGCTTGAGAAGGTAGTACAATTCAGTTTTGCTCATTTTGGTAGAAGTCAAAAGATCAATCAGTAGGAGGGCATCCACCTCAATCCAAATATTGAGCCAACCATTTTGAAAGCAAATGAGAGCTTTGTACCATAAGTCGAAATGGAATAGAGCAAGAACCAAGGGGGGTAGGAAAAAGCACATAGGACTTTATCATTAAGATTTATTAAAATGCCACCATAGCCTGAACCTTTATGAGAGACAGAGCCATCAATATTAATTTTAATAGTATTATCAAGAGATTTTACCCAATAGATAATCTTGTCATTTTTACAGTAGGTCTGATCCGGCAAGTTAAAACCCAATTTATTTGCCACAAATTTACAACCTTTGAATTGTTTGTAGTTAATGAGATTGGCATTGAACATGTCTCAAATTTTTTTTTAATTCTAGCAATTATCCTCATGTGATTCATAGGGATCCCATGATGTTTTGCATCATTTCTGTCCATCCATATGAACCAAATAAGAGTGATAGCAGTTATGACTTTAATGTGACCTTTAATAGTGTTGTCAAAATAAACTTCAAGAAGTTGATATAAAGTTAAGGAGCCATTGAAAATGATAATGTTAAAGAGGTCATCATACCAAATCCAAAGTTTAGAAGCAATGGCCCCGTTAACAAAAACATGGTTCACATTCTAAATGTGAAAGAAGCATTGGCATTTTGAAGGTAATTGAAAGCCTTTACCCCACAACAAGGAATCAACAGGATGAAGTTTTTTAAATATGCCAAGTAAGAACAGAATAGGAAGTAGGGATAGTGTTATTCCATAGTTTGAGAAACACATTGGAAGAATCATGAGTTTCTTTAATGTGAATCCAAACATTTTTAAAGTTGAAATCACCATTATGTGAGAGCTTAAAAAGGATCTGGTCTTGATTGGTAGGAATGATAGGAATAGTAGTAAGCTTGTTTAAGAGAAAGGAAGGAATATAATCAATAAGCTTACTAATGTTCCACATATTCCGAAGATTTCACTTTAATAGCGACGTGGAATGGGTGGAAAGTGAGTCATCAATGGACCCACATCCATCCAGGTTATCTTGCCAAAAGAAGGAGGAGCGAGTTAATCCCCAAAAAAGATTGGAACAAAGTCTTTTCCAAGGAGAGTCTCTTGCTTTAGGGACAAATGATGGGGTGCTTATGGCATTTAGCAAAGACTATTGTTACTCATTCCACCAAAGCTTATAAAAAGGATAGCTTCTTTGATTGGCTTACATCCAAGGCCACCTTGAGGTGCGACAACTTTAAACCAAGTGGTCCGACATTCTTTTAGAGGAGTTATTAGAGCCCCATGAAAATTTGTTAATGAGGCGCTCAATTCTCGAAAAGCATAAGTGTATCCAAGTCTATATGTGAAACAATTAGGCATCAGTTGGGAACCTTAGCTATAACCCCACTTTCCTCTCGAAAAGCTAAGGGTTTGGTAGTTAAAGAAGCCCCTAAGTTATCCACAAGTGTGAAGACTCAGATGTTCTTTCTGGGAGCATCATCCTTAAGTCAAGAAGTTGATGTAGAACTAGAGGATGATTCATATAAAGATTTAATAGAATTACCTTTTGATTGCCTTATGTTCATAATTTAGCAAGGAAAGGGTTAATCCAGATACTTGGTCAAAACACGTCGGACTACTTTGAAAGAATATGGAGGAACAAATGCAAAAGCTATCAACCAAGATTGAGACTAGAATTCAGTACAGTGGGTCCAGTTGATGATGACGATTACTACTTAGTCATCACAAATCATTTGGAATAAAATAGGTTCTTTTTAAATCACATTAACTCATATGAAGAGCTGTGCTTAGAAACTTCAGATGATCTAGATGATTTTAAAATCAAAGATGCACCGCTAGAGTTCAAAGAAGAGATCAGGTCAACAATCAATAAGTTCAAGGAAATTAATTTAGGAACTGAAGAAGATCCACATGCGACATACATTAGTTCTTAATTAAATGAAATTAAAACCAATGACTTAGTTAGGCTATTGATTTAGTTTAAGGATAGCTTTGCATGGAGTTATGAAGAGATGCCTGGATTAGCTCCTGATGTAGTGGTCCATAAACTAACAATAGAGCCTAATGCTAACCCTATCAAGCAAGCTCCTAGACGCATGCGATTAGACATAGGACAATGGGTCATTTATGAAGTTAAGAAATTGATTGATGTTGGCTTCATCCAGGATGAAAAATATCCCACCTAGTTAGCCAGTGTCATCCCAATTAAGAAAAAGAATGGCCAAATTCACATATGTGCCAATTTTATGGATTTAAATAAGGCATGTCCAAAAGAAGAATTTCCACTACCAATCCTAGAGCTAATGGTGGACATTGCCTCATCTCATGTAATCTTCTCTTTCATGGATGACTCATCTGGATATAAGTAAATAAAGATGGCCCCAGAAGATGGAAGAAGCATAATCTATTGCTATAAGGTCATGCCTTTCAGCCTTAAAAATTTTGATGGTACATACCAATGGGCAATGACTCGAATCTTCAATGAACTCATGCATCTTCAAGTCCAGTGCTATGTTGATGATCTCATAGTCAAAATAGAGAAAGAAGAAGACCATCTCTTTGACTTGAAAGTAGTTTTTGAATAGTTAAGACCATTTAACCTCAAAATGAATCCCCTGAAGTGTGCATTCAGAGTAGCTTCAAAAAATTTCCTTTGGTTTATTGTTTAACACCAAGGAATCAAAATCAATTCGAAGAAGATCAAGGCGATATTAGAATTACCACCCCCTAAAAGTTAAACTCAACTCAGATCATTACAAGGATGGTTATTTTGATGCTTTCTATCCAATTTATCGAAGATGTCCTATTCTCAACACTTGTTAAAAAGGATGTCAAGTTCAAGTGAGATGATAAGTGTGAGCATGCCTTCGAAGACATTAAGAAATACCTAATGATGTCACTGATTTTAGCAGCCCTTATCCTGGGCATGCCCCTCATACTTTACACTACTATGTTAAATGACTCCCTTGGTGCTTTATTGGCCCAAGTCAATGATGAAGGCAAAGAAAAGGCACTCTACTACCTCAACCGTCATCTAAGCCTTATTGAGGAAAATTATCCATCCATTGAGAAGCATTTTCTAGGTTTAATCTTTGCATCCCAAAAGCTACAACAGTACATGCTTCCTCATAAGGTGAACTTAATCTCTAGGATCAATACATTATAGTATCTCATGACACGGTCGATGTTTTCTGGATGGTTGGCTTGACGGTCGATGATCCTCTCCTAGTTTGACATTACCTTCGTACCTCTCTTTATGGTGAAAGGACAATTGCTAGCAAATTTTTTAGCAACACACCCACTTCTTACTAACTCTCAACTTAGTGATGATCTCCCTGATAAATAATTCATGAACTTAGGGGATACTAGCATTCACCATTGGGAGATGTACTTTGATGGTTTATCCATAGGAGAAGAACCAGAATCTACTATTCCAAGAATGGCAAGGGTAGGAATAGTTCTCTTAACTCTGAACTGCGATGTAATGAGATTCTCATATCATCTATCTAATCCTCGCACCAACAATGAAGCTGAATATAAGGCTCTGATTGCTAATCTAGAGTTATCTGCTACTCTAAGCATCTAGAATATCAACATCTTAGCTAGTTATCAACTAAATTGCTGGTTATAAAGCCTAAGCTCCATCACTACAACAAGTACACCATAGAGTTGTTGGCCCAAATCTTAGAGGTTACTAGTTATAAGATTCCCTAAGGAGAAAATGTTGTAGCATATGCCAAGGAGTTGGCATGTACAGAAGATGAGTCCATATCAATAAAGGTCCAAAATACATAAGTGTTATCCCTTATTGATATTGAACTCATCAAAAAATACTCTCTTGATGGGGAGGTTTCCATTGCCAAGAAGGATGAGGAGTTAGATTTGAGGCAATTATTCATGAATTACCTAAATAAAGGTAAACTATCTCAAGAGAAGTCTCAAGCCCATCAGATGAAGTAGAGAGCACTTTCATATGCTCTTGTTGACGGGGTCTTATTTCTGCAATCTTTCGATCATATGTGGTTACGTTGTTTAGACAAGCACGAAGCTCGTAAGATCATGACTGAGGTACAATTAGGATTATGTGCCATCCAGTTCAAAAATGAAAGCCAAGATTAAGAGACTAAGATATTAGTGGTCATTGATGATCAAAGATTGCATGGGGCTGCACCAAATGTCAAATAAATGATGTGGTCTACACCAACCATCCAACATTCTACATCTTACATTGACCTCATGGCCATTCGAGTGTTGTGTGTAGTGGGTGATTGATCCTCCTACTTGCAAGGGTCATTGGTTCATCTTAGTTGCTACTAACTACTTTTCCAAATGGATGAAAATGACTCCACTTAGAGAGGTCATAACTCAGCATGTGCTTCAGTTTTTTAGGAACCATAGCATTTATAGGTTTGGTGTACCTCAATGAATTATATATGATAATGGTATTGCATTCAAGAGCACGGAGATCAACAACTGTGCCTGGAGACATAGAATAGATTGGAGATATTCTACCATCAACTACCCGAGGGCAAGCCGCTTAGCAGAAGCCTTCAATAAAACTCTCATCCAAATACTAAAAAAGACACTCGACAATAATAAGAGATAGTGCCATGAGTAGTTAGTTCAAGCCTTGTGGGTCTACCGCACCACATATAAAACTCCAACTCAGTCTACTCCTTTCTCCTAAGTGTATGGGTCCAAATCTGTTCTACCATTAGAAGTCCAACTCCCATCACTAAGGATAGGCGTGATGGATCATAAGAAGAACATCAAGTTATGGTTTGAAGATCTTGAAGGTTTGGAGAAGAGAAGCCTGCGGGCATGCTAAAACCTTGAGTTGTACAAAGCTAAAATGATTCAAGCTCACAATAAGTTAGTTTGTTCTAAAGCTTTTCAAGTAAGAGAGTTAATTTTAGTTTTAAGGAGACTAATTGTTGCCCATCGTAAGATGGGAGGCAAGTTTGAACCCACTTAGGATGGCCCTTTTGCCATAGAGAAGGCATACCAAGGAAGATCTTATCAACTTATTAATCATGAGGGAGAGCTCCCAATGCTTCCAACCATTGGTCTCTACTTAAAGAAATATTATAAATCATGTTTGAAAATAATTATCATCAATGAAAATACCATTTCGAATTCAATCTATTCCATATTGAAAGTATTCTTGCTTTTGAATCCACCACAAAGTGTTTAGGGTAGGTGTAAGGAACTAGAGCTATATCCTATCCTTCATCGACACAAAATAAATACAAACTACACAAAAACATATAAAATAAACACATATCTTTTGTGTCGGGCTACTCTGAGTTGAGATAATGCCCAAGTGGCACTCACTCAGTAGCTGCTCTAGGTCAGGCTGACGTGCTACCCTACTAGTGTGTCATTCTAGTGGTCTTCTTACTTTGGAGGATGTAAGTATGCTACATTTTCCTTCTTTATTTGGCCATTGCACGTCGATGAGCGGCTTGTTAGTTTGGTAGCCGTCTTGCATGTCTGTCATGTTGGCTTTTCTAAGAAGATGTGAGTCTATGATTTCTTCTTGGATTAGCCTTTTTGCGGTTATATTTAAGGTTTAGGATAAGTCCTCTAGTGGCTCCTTCCCTCATGAGTTTATGTCCAATCCTTCCTGGGTCCATGCTTATTATTGCGTAGGTCAAATAGTATTTATCTGATGATGATATATCTGATGAGTTTCACTTGGAAAGTTGTAAGCCTACATGCTTTCTCTCTAGATTGATCATTGGACATCGACGAAAATGTTAGGTTGGTTAGTTCTCACTATGCTGATAGATACACCACTCATGTTGACTGATACACCTTAGGTTGGTTTGTTCTTGCACCTTAGGATACACCACTCATGGCAGATGTAAGTTTGCTATGCTTTCTCCTTAAGTTGGCCACCGTTCATCTATAAGTTTTCTTTTCTAAGGCTCAAGATAACGCCCCTAGTAGCACCTCCCCTATGGGCACTATTTTGGATCAAATACTTCACGTTCCCATTTAGACTCTACCTGGGTTACTATCGAATTGGATAGTTCCCCTTACATAGTAACCACATATGTGGTTGGAGAATCCATCCTATGGATGTAGATTCTCCCATGGTCTCATCGAGATAGGTCAAGGCAGCTCCTTCTGATGTGGTCCCTCACACACCAATAGGGTCCATGCAAACATATAAAAAAAATATATTCACTTATGGATTAGGAGGACACCACTAGCAGTACTTTTTCTCAAGATGACATCCTATGTTTAGGGCAGTGTCAACAAATCTCTCTATAGGAATCTCCTGTCTACTCTTGAGGTTATATAAGTCCTGTTCACTGTAGTCAAGTTGATTGATTTGTTGTGCTACAATAGGTCACCCCAATGGTTTTCTCCTTTAGAAGATGTGTCTAAGTCTCTACATAATAATTGCACATCAAAAGGCAACCCCTTTTGGTTGGCTAGCTACCCCATAGCTTAGACTATCCTTTGGATTTGTTTGAGATAGCACAAGTCCCATATAGCCCCTTCTCGGGTCCATCACACCGACATGGTCCATAAATTAAATCTTGTAAATTTGATCGAGCTCATATCCCCAGCGGATATGCCCTCAATTCAAATTCAAACTAAACCAAACAAACCATATCAAATCACATGAAATTATGATAAAATTCTTCCAAACTACTTTGAGTTGACATAAGTCCTCAGCGACATTCACTTATTAGTCATCCTAGGTTCACTTTTTTTGCATCCAAGGTCACCCCAGTTCCTCACTTTTGAAGATGTAGTAAGTGCCTTCTTCCTAGCATAGTTGTTGCACGAAAGGCAACCCCTTAGGTTGGCTAGCTCTTTGGTATACTATGCATTTGGATTTGTAAACTTGAGTGTTATTTTTTTCACATCAACAATCCATACATTAATTCAGATTAAATTGAACCTAATCTTATTTCCTCAATGGAGTTAAATCACACCCTTCTCCTTAGTGGAGCCTAAATCATATATAAATAAGTCAAGCAAACAAATAAAATTCAAAACCAACCTCTGTAGTGGAGCCAAATTAATTAGCATCTAAATCAAAGAAATCAACCAAACTCTTATTCTAGTGGATACATCCCCAAATAAATTTATGAAATCAAACTCAAATCCCAATCCCTAATAGAACTCAACTAGTGGAAGGTTCATATACCCGATCCCGTGAACTTGAGCCTATTATTATGCCTCCACATCAATTAAAACAAAACTAATTAAAGTCGACTCGATCATAATCCCTAGCAGATTATAGATTATTTTCCCTAATAGATCTTCTTTCCATAAGTCATATAATCAAATCAAATTGAAACATTATCCTTAACAAATTTTTAACTTCTACGCCCTCGACATAGAACCCTCACATGTCATGTCCAATGCATGTGTGATCCCCTAGTGGATCTCCCTCCATGTCCTTAACATGGAATTCTCACCAAATCTTATTTCTTCTCTTATGCACACCTTTAATACTTTAACTAAAGCCTTGTATTCATTCAAATTACATCATCTCATTGTAATCTATATTTTAATTTTATGGTGCATTACTAACTACTTAATAATATTATAGTGTAAATTAACACACTATATTATATTATAATATATGATGTTATATTATAATTTGTGTAATATAATATATTTTCTAACATTACACCTCATTAGAATCACTTGAAAAAAAACAAAATTTTCTCAAAATATGAATAATGTTCATTTTGGATGTAAATTTGTTATTTTTTATTAAATAATTACAAAATAGCATATTTTTTGTGTTTTTTTGTGTGATTTAATTTGGCCAAATTCATCCATCTCAACCTTCAAATTAACATTTTGTGAGTTTTGACCCAATGTATTATAACAAAAGTAAAACATACTAAAATGTACAAAAATTTAGTAACACACCACCACATTCATATATATATATATATATATATATATGTTAAGTTATATTATGTACATTATATTTTTTTAATATGCTTTCATATAATCTTACATTACACCTAAATGAATCGGTTTAAGAAAAAATTTATAAAATTTGGTTGAAAAATGAACATTTATTTTGGATGCAAAATTCCATTCTTTTGATTAAATGACACACCATACCACCCCAATTACGTTCCCCAAGCTTACATTAAATTTGGCCAAATCCCATCATCTCATAAATCAATATTTTTTATGAAGAAAACTCTACTACATCATACTATAAGAAACTAAAATATGCTAACAAACAAGTAATAACATGGTGCTAATGTATGGTGCTACACTATGTTATGGCATCCTATATTATATTTCACTATAATATATTATATTATATTATATTATATTATATATCACATCACAAGGGATTGCTTGAGATAAAAAAAATCATAAAATTAGTCTAAATAATAAAAAAGTATATATTTTAGGTGTATCATTACATATTTTAAATTGAAAAAATATATTATGATGCCAAGCTCTACCTATTATGAATTTCTCCAAATTCCACCATTTTAAAGTCCAAATAAACATTTTGATAAACAATGCTTGTGTAGGCTTGACTGCATGATTATAAAATACTAAATGAATTTAAAATTTGTAGAATAATATATTATGATATATGATGCTATACTATGCTACAACATATAATAGATATTTTGAACATAAAATCTTACTTTTTATACTACAAGTGACGTAGCACACCTTTGGTACTACAACCTATTTCCACTTCAAATTTAACAAATTTCATCATCTGATTTATTAAATCAATATATTTATGATTTATATTAATATATACTATAGGGCACAATACCATAATATACTAAAATATTTCAAAACAACTTTTAACATCCAAAAACACATCACCTCATGCTCAAATATATGATGCTAAATTATACTATAATATTTGGTATTATAATATGATTTAGGGTTAGGGTTTAGGGTATTAAAATCTCTAATAATCAAAGGAAAGTCTCTTGAAGACATTTTCTTTAGCTACCATAACTATGTTAAGATTAGGTCACTCTTTAGATCTACTCCTAATGGAATCTTTATTAAAGGTTTAGGGTTTAGTGTTTAGGGTTAGTTTAGGGTTTAGGGTTTAGGGTTTAATGTTTAGGGTTAGTTTAGTTTTTAGGGTTTAGGGTTTGGGGTTTAGGGTTTAGGGTTTAAGGTTTAGGGTTTTAGGGTTTATGGTATATGGTTTTAAGGTTTAGGGATTAGGGTTTAGTGTTTAAGGTTTAGGGTTTAGGGTTTAGGGTTTATGGTTTAAGGTTTATTTATTTATTTAGGTTTAGGGTTTTTAAGGTGTGGGGTTTAGGGTTTGGGGTTTAGGTTTTAGGTTTAGGGTTTAAGTTTTAGTTTAGGGTTTAGGGTTTAGGATTTAAGGTTTTTTTTAAATAGAGAACAATTTCATATTCAACATTTTTTCTTTTCAATTTTATCAACCAAGTAGCATCCCAAGTATTCTAAGATATAGCGATATAGATATAGATGAGCACCCATAAATCAAATCAAAAACTAGAATCTAGAACTTCTACTATAAAGAACAGTTCCATAAGCGATGGATTGATCATTCTTATTTCTCGGTAGCAAGATCCACCATCATATACGATCTCTCCTTCTACCACCATCGTATGACACTCCTCCATAACCACCACTACCACCACCACCAGATCCCCCCACCAGATGATAACGTCTCGCCTCCGCTAGATCAAGGCCCAGTTGATGATGTTCTTGTTGTCAAGGTTTTGCCCATTCTAAGTGTTTAGGGTTAGTTTAGGGTTGACGGTTTAAGGTTTAGTGTTAGTTTAGAGTTTATAATTTAGGATTTAGGATTTAGGGTTGTAGGTTTGAAGGTTTAGAGTTTATGGTTTAGTGTTTTGGGTTTACAATTTTAGGGTTTAGCGTTTAAGGTTTAGGGTTTTAGGGTTTAGGGTTTAAGATTTAGGGTTGTAGATTTAGGGTTTAGTGTTTAGGGTTTAGGGTTCAGGGTTTAGTGTTAGTTTTAGGGTTAGGCTTTATTTTTTCAATTTTTTATTTTTTATTTTTTATTTTAAATTAAGTAAACTCGAAGGTCTTCATTTATCTAGTTTATTTTTAATTTAATTGAGTTTATTTTATTTTTTATTTTTATTTAGTTTAGTTTATCTAATTTCAGTTTATTTATTTTTAGTTTATTTATTTTAGTTTATGTTTTTTATTTTCGATTATTTTTTAGGTTTAGGTTTATTTTTTAGTTGAGTTCTATTTTTATTTTTATTGTTAGGTTTAGGTTTTATTTCTTATTTTTATGTTTGGGTTTAAGCTTTTATTTATATCTTTAAGTTTAAGTTTCAGGTTTTTATTTTAGGTTTTTTTTAGATTTTATTTCTTTAGTTTAGGTTTAGGTTTATTTTTAGTTTATTTTACTTTATTTAGTTGAGGTTTAGGTTTAGGTTTAGTTTATTTTAGGTCTAGGTTTAGGTTTTATTTATTTTATTTTAGTTTATTTTAGTTTAAGTTTAGGTTTATTTTATTTATTTTTATTTTAAGTTTAGTTTTTTTTAGTTTGTTTATGTTTTATTTTTTATTTATTTTAAGTTTTATTTTTTAGGTTTATTTTTTAAGTTTAAGTTTTTATTTAGTTTTATCTTATTTTTCTATTTTAGGTTTAGTTTTTTTTATTTAGGTTTTTTATTTTTTAGTTTAGTTTAGGTTTTATTTATTTTATTTTAGTTTAGTTTTTATTTTTATTTTATTTTCTTTTAGGTTTAGGTTTAGGTTTAGGTTTTGTTTTAGGTTTTTATTTTATTATATATTTTTATTTTATTTTGGGTTAGGTTTTTTCTTTTTTATTTTTTATTTTTCTATGTTATATTTAGTTTAGGTTTAGGTTTTTAGCATTTTAGGGTTTAGGGTTAGTTTAAGATTTAGGTTTTTGGGTTTATGCTTTAGGTTTTAGGTTTAGGGTTTATGGTTTAGTTTAGGGTGTAGGGTTTAAGGTTTTTTTTTTAATAGAGAACAAATTTAGATTCAACATTTATACTTTCAATTTCATCAACCTAGTGGCACCAAAAATTTTCTAAGACATAAGCGACGACATAGATAAAAAATGAGCACCTATAGGGTTTTAGGTTTAGGGTTTAGTTTTTTTTTTAAATTAAGTAAACTGATATGTTTAGATTTATTTAGTTTATTTAGTTTATTTTTTATTTTTTTAGTTTAGTATATTTATTTTAGGTTTATTTATTTTAGTTTGGGTTTTTTTATTTTAGTTTATTTTTTAGGTTTAGGTTTATTTTTTAGTTGAGTTTTATATTTATTTTATTTTTTAGGTTAACATTTTATTTATTATTTTTAGGTTTAGGTTTTTATTTTATTTTTTTAGGTATAGGTTTTAAGTTTTTATTTTAAATTTATTTTAGGTTTTATTTTTTTAGTTTAGGCTTAGGTTTAATTTATTTTTATTTAGTTTTTAGGTTTATTTTAGGTTTATTTAGGTTTTATTTGTTTTATTTTATTTTGTTAATTTAATTTTTTTAGGTTTAGGTTTTTTTTTTTAGTTTTAGGTTTTATTTTTTTATTTATTTTTAGTTTTTATTTTAAGGTTTTTTTTTAGGTTTAGGTTTTTATTTAGTTTTTATTTTAATTCATTTTAGGTTTATTTTATTATTATTTTATGTTTAGTTTTATTTTTAATTAGGTTTTTTATTCTTAGGTTAATTTTATTTTTTAGTTTAGTTTAGGTTTTTACTTAATTTATTTTAATTTATTTTTTTAATTTCTTTTTAGGTTTAGGTTTAGGTTTTTATTTTATTTTATTTTATTTATGTTTAAATTTATTTATTAGGTTTTTATTTATTTAGTTTTTTTAGTTTTTTTTAGTTTAGGGTTTAGGTTTAGGGTTTAGGTTTAGGGTTTAGGGTTTAGGGTTTTAGTTAGGGTTTAGGGCTTAAAGTTTAGTGTTTAGGGTTTTGAGGGTCTAGGAACTATGGTTTAAGGTTTAGGTCTTTTATGGTTTAGGGGTTAGTGTTTAGTGTTTAGACTTTAGGGTTTAGGGTTTTTAGGGTCTAAGAATTAGGGTTTAGGGTTTAGAGTTTTAGGGTTTAGGGTTTAGTGTTTATGGTTTAAGGTTTCGGGTTTAAGGTTTAGGGTATTAAGATTTAGTGTTTATGGTTTATAGTTTAGGGTTTAGAGTTAGGGTTAGGATTTAGGGTTAGGGTTAGGTTTAAGGTTAATTTAGGGTTTTAGTTAAGTTTAGGGTTTAGTGTTTTAAATTTGGGTTTAGGGTTGTATGTTTAGGTTAGTTTTAGGGTTTAGGGTTTAGGCTTTAGGGTTTAGATTTATTTAGGTTTAGTTTAGGGTTTAGGTTTAGGGTTTAATGTTTATGGTTTATGTTTTTTAAAATTAAGTATTTATTTAGTTTATTTGTTTATTTTTTTATTTATTTTAGTTTATTTGATTTTTCATTTTTATTTAGGTTTATTTTTATTTTTATTTAATTTAGTTTTATTATTTTAGTTTAAGTTTTTTATTTTAGTTTATTTTTTAGGTTTAAGTTTATGTTTATGCTTATTTTTAGTTTAGTTTAATTTTTATTTATTTTTTAGGTTTAGGTTTTATTTTTATTTTTAGGTTTAAGTTTCTATTTTATTTTTTTAGGTTTAAGTTTTAGGTTTATTTTTAATTTTTATTTTTTTAGATTTGATTTAGGTTTATTTTTAGTTTATTTTATTTATTTAGTTTAAGATTAGGTTTAGGTTTTGGTTTAGTTTATTTTAGGTTTAGGGTTAGGTTGTATTTAATTTAGTTTACTTTATTTTAGTTTACTTTTAGGTTTATTTTATTATGTCTATTTTATTTTTATTTTACGTAGGATTTTTTTTACTTTAGGGTTTAAGTTTTAATTTTATTAATTTTTTTTATTTTTTTTTGTTTAGGTTTTATTTAGTTTTTATTTTATTTTAGGTTTATTTTATTTTTATTTTACATTTAGTTTTAATTTATTTAAGTTTTCTAATCTTAGCTTTATTTAATCTTTTTGGTTTAGTTTAAATTTTTATTTATTTTATTTTAGTTAATTTTTATTTTTTCTCTTATTTTTGTTTTAGGTTTAGGTTTAAGTTTTAATTTATGTTTTCATTTTATTTATTTATTTTTTAGGATTGGGTTTATTTATTTATTTTAATATTAAGTTTTATTTAGTTTAGGTTTAGGTTTTTAGGGTTTAAGGTGTAGGGTTTAGGGTTTGGGGTTTAGGGTTTAGGGTTTAGGGCTTTAGGTTTTAGGGTGTAGAGTTTAAGGTTTATGGTTTAGAGTTTTGGGTTTTAGGGTATAGGGTTTAAGGTTTAGGGTTTTGGGTTTAGTTTTTAGGTCTAAGGTTCAGTTTTAGTTTAAGGTTTAGGGTTTTTTTTAAACGTAGAACAAATTGATATTCAATATTTCTTCGTTTCAATTTCATCAACCAAGTAACACAAGTTTTCTAAGACACAAAACATAGATAAAAAATCGACACATAAAGCAAATTAAAACCCTAGATAACTAGAATCATCTCTACTATAAAGACATAGTTCCATAAGTAACAGATCAGATTGGTCATTCTTTAGTTTCTCCAGTTCCCATTAGAACCATTTTATCTTTAGTGGCGATACCACCATCGTAACCTCCATTGCTCCTCCTATAACCACCCTCCATATCCACCACACCTCGGATCCCACCACTACGATAACCAACGCCTCTACCTTCTTTTCCATAACCAGATCTAGACTGAGCCTGGTTGATAGTGATGTTATTACCATCAAGGTTCTGCCTATTCTTAGGGTTTAAGTTTCTTGGGTTTATGGTTTAGATTTATTTTTTAATTTATTAAGTTACTTTAGGTTTAGGTTTAGGGTTTTGTGTGTTTGGGGGGGGTTTAGGGGTTTAGGGTTTATGATTTATGCTTTGGGAGTTTAGGTTAGGGTTTAGGTTTTGGAAGGGTTTAAGGATTTAGATTAGGAGTTTAGGTTGGGTTAGTTAGTTTAGGTTTAGATTGAGTTGGGTTTAGGGTTTAGGGTTTAGAGTTTTAGGGTTTAGGTTTTAAGTTTTAGGTTTAGGGTTTAGTTTAGGTTTTAGGTTTAGGTTTAGGGTTTAGTTAGATTTAGGGTTTAATTTAATTTTGGGGTTTATAGTTTAGGTTTAGGGTTTAGGGTTGGGGTTTAGTTTTAAGTAAAGAGGGTTTAAGTTTATGATTTAATTTAGGTTATTTTAGTTTTTTATTTTTAGTTTTTTTATTTAGTTTAGTTTATTTATTTTAGTTTAGGTTTTTTATTTTAATTTATTTTAGTTTATTTATTTTTTTAGTTTAGATTTTTTTATTTTATTTTATGTTTTGGTTTTATTTTTTATTTTTAGGTTTAGGTTTAGGTTTTTATTTTATTTTTCTAGGTTTAGGTTTTAGGATTTTCTTTTAGGTTTATTTTTAGGTTTTATTTTTTAGTTTAGGTTTAGGTTTATTTTTAGTTTTTTTATTTTATTTAGTTTGGGGTTTAGGTTTCATTTATTTTAGGTTTAGGTTTATGTTTTATTTATTTTAAGTTAGTTTATTTTAGTTTAGGTTTAGGTTTATTTTATTTTGTTTACTTTTGGTTTAGGTTTTTTTTTAGTTTAAGGTTTAGGTTTTATTTTCTATTTGTTTTAAGGTTTATTTTAGGTTTAGGTTTTAGTTTTTTTATTTTATTTTATTTATAGTTTATTTTATTTATTATTTAATTTTTATTATATTTTGGTTTTTTAGATTTATTTTATTTTTTTGGTTTAGTTTAGGTTTTTATTTATTTTATTTTAGTTTAGTTTTTATTTTTAATTTTTTTTTATTTTTACGTTTAGGTGTAGGTTTAGGTTTAGGTTTAGGTCTTGGTTTTAGTTTAGGTTTTTATTTTATTTTATTTATTATTTTTTATGTTTAGGTTTAGTTACTTATTTTATTTTTAGGTTTTATTTAGTTTAGTTTTAATTTTTTAGATTTTTAGAGTTTAGGATTTAGGGTTTCAGGTTTGGGGTTTAGGGTTTAGGGTTTCAGGGATTAGGGTGTAGGGTTGTAGGTTTAGGGTTCAAGGTTTAGGGTTAGGGTTTTTTTAATTTTTTAATTTTTTAATTTTTTTAATTTTTTAAATTAAGTAAACTGGTAGGTTTAGGTTTATTTAGTTTATTTTTTATTTATTTTAGTTTATTTTCTTTCTTATTTTTATTGTTATTTAGTTTAGTTTATTTATTTTAGGTTTATTCATTTTAGTTTAGGTTTTTTATTTTAGTTTAAAAGTTTAGGTTTTAGTTTAGTTTTATTATTATTTTTAGTTTTTAGGTTTAGGTTTTTTATTTTTAGATTTGGGGTTGTAGGTTTTGGGTGTAGGGTTTAGGGTTAGTTTTAGGGATTAGGGTTTGGGGGTTTAGGATTTAGGTTTAGGGTTTAGGGTTTTTTTTTAAATCAAGAGTTTAGGTTTAATTTATTTAGTTTATTTTCATTTATTTTAGTTTATTTTTCATTTATTTTAGTTTATTTTATTTTATTTATTTAGGTTTATTATTTATTTTTATTTTATTGAGCTTATTTAGTTTAGTTTAGGTTTTTTATTTAAGTTTATTTTTTAGGTTTAGGTTTATGTTTATGTTTATTTTTTTAGTTTAGTATTATTTTTTTATTTTTTATGTTTAGGGTTTTATTTTACTTTTTTTAGGTTTAGGTTTTATGTGTTTCTTTTAGGTTTATTTTTAGATTTTATTTTTCAATTTAGGTTTAGGTTTATTTTTATTTTATTTTATTTAGTTAGTTTAGTTTAGTTTATTTTTTGGTTTAGTTAGTTTTATTTATTTTAGTTTATTTTATTTTATTTTAGGTTTAGGTTTATTTAATTTTAATTATTTTAGGTTTAGGTTTTTTCTTAGTTTACGGTTTAGGTTTTATTTTTTATTTTTTTATAGGTTTTTTTTTTAGGATTAGGTTTTTATTTAGTATTTATTTTATTTTATGTTAAATTTATTTTATTTTTATTTTATGTTTATTTTTTATTTTATTTAGGCTTATTATTTTTAGGTTATTTTATTTCTTAGTTTAGTTTTAGATTTTATTTATTTTATTTTTGTTTAGCTTTTATTTTTTATATTTTTACAGTTTTGTTTTGGTTTAGATTTAGGTTTAGGTTTAGGTTTTAGTTTAGAATTTTATTTTATTTTATTTTTTATTTCATTTAGTTTTAGGTTTATTTATTTATTTAAATTTTAGGTTTTATTTAGTTTAGGTTTACGTATTTAGTTTTTTAAGGTTTAGGAATTAGGGTTAAGGGTTTGGTGTTTAAGGTTTATGGTTTAGAGTTATAAGTTTTAGGGTTTAGGGTTTAGGGTTTAGGGTTTAGGGTTTAGAGTTTATGGTTTAGGGTTTTTGGGTTTAGGGTTTAGGGTTTTAAGGTTTAGGGTTTAGGCTTTAGTGTTGTAGGTTTACGGTTCAGGGTTTAGGGTTAGGGTTTTTCTTAATTTTATTTTAATTTTAATTTTTATTTAGTTTATTTAAGTTTATTTTTTATCTATTTTAGTTTATTTTATTTTTTTATTTTTATTATTATTTAGTTTAATTTATTTATTTTAGGTTTATTTATTTTAGTATAGGTTTTTTATTTTAGATTTTTTTTTAGGTAGGTTTAGGTTTATTTTTAGTTTAGTTTATTTTATTTTGTTTTAGTTTAGGTTTTATTTTTTATTTTAAGTTTATAGCTTTTTTATTTTAGTTTTTAGGTTTAGGTTTTATGTTTTTAATTTAGGTTTATTTTTAGGGTTTTTTTAGTTTAGGCTTACATTTTTTTAGTTTATTTTATTATATTTAGGATTTAGGTTTAGGTTTTATTTTAGGTTTTATTTATTTTAGTTTAGTTTATTTTAGTTTAGGTTTAGGTTTATTTTATTTTATTTTATGTTTAAGTTCTTTTTTAGTTTAGGGTTTAGGTTTTATTTTATTTATTTTAGGTTTTATTTTGGGTTTTTTTAGGTTTAGATTTTTTATTTATTTTATTTTATTTTATTTTAGGTTTATTTTATTTTATTTTAGGCTTAGTTTTTATTTTATTTAGGAATTTTTATTATTTTAGTTTAGTTTAGGGTTTTATTTATATTATTTTAATTTTATTTTTATTTTTTATTTTATTTTTTTTTTAGGTTTAGGTTTAGATTTAAGTTTTAGTTTTGGTTTTTATTTAATTTAATTTTTTATGTTATTTTGGTTTAGGTTTTTTTATTTATTTTACTTTTATATTTTATTTAGATTAGGTTTAGGATTTAAGCTTATAGGGTTTAGGGTTAGTTGAGGGTTTAGGGCTTGGGGATTAGGGTTTGGGGTTTAGCATTTATGGTTTAGTGTTTAGGGTTTTGGGTTTAGGGTATTAGGGTTTAGGGTTTCGACTTTGGGTTTAGGGTTCAGGTTATAGTTTAGTGTTTAGGGTATTTTGTTTTTTTTAATAGAGAGAAAATTCATATTCAATATTTGTTCTTTTCAATTTTATCAACCATGACCAACTATTCTAAGACACCTGTGATGACATAGGATGAAAGCATAGCAAATAAAACCCTAGATAACTAGAGCACTCTTGTAAAGACCAATTCCATAAGCATAGATTAGAATGGTCGTTCCTCGTTTCTCAGTTCCCATCGAACCACCACTGGGTAGCGGGATCCACCATCACATCCTCGATCTCTCTCCTCCAGTCGCTCCTCCCCTCCACCTCAATAACCTTGCTCCACCACCTCCATTTCCACGGCACCTCAGATCCTGACCACCATTACAGCCACCACCCCCAGCATCCATGTGCCGGATCTAGAAGGTTGATGGTCATGTTCCTCGACAAGGTTCTTTTCTTAGAATTAGTTTTAGGTTTTGGTTTATTAGGTTTAGGGTTTAGGTTTATTTTTTAATTCAGTTATTTTAGGTTCAGGTTTAGGGTTTGGGGTTTAGGGTCTAGGTTTTAGGGTTAGGGTTTAGGGTTTAGGGTTTAAGGTTTAAAGTTTAGGGTATATGGTGTGGGGTTTAAGGTTTAGGGTTTAGGGTCTTAGGGTTTATTATTTTAGGGTTTAGGGTTTATGGTTTAGGGTTTAGGGTTAGTTTTTGGGTTTAGGGTTTTTTTTACAAAAAATAATTAAGTAAACATGTATGTTTAGGTTTTTTAAGTCTACTAAGTTTATTTTCTTATTTATTTTTATTTAGGTTTTTTTTACTTAATTTAGTATATTTATTTTAGGTTTATTTATTTAAGTTTAGGTTTTTATTATAATTTATCTTTTAGGTTTAGGTTTAAGTCTAGGTTTATTTTTTAGTTGAGTTTTATTTGCATTTTTATTTTTAGGTTTAGGTCCTTAGGTCTTTAGTGTTTAGGATTTAGGGTTTAGGGTTTAGAGTTTAGGGTTTACGGTTAGTTTAGTGTTTAGGGTTTAGGGTTTAGGGTTGTAGGTTTAGGGTTTAGGGTTTAGGGTTTAAGGTTTAGGGTTTACGATTTAAAGTTCGGGGTTTAGGGTTTATGGTTTAGCATTTTTTTAATTAAGTAAACTGGTAGGTTTAAGTTTATTTAATTTAATTTAATTTATTTATTTTTATATTTTTTTAATTTTTTTTAGGTTTATTTTTATTTTTATTTAGTTTACTTTATTTATTTTAGGTTTATTTATTTTAGTTTAGGTTTTTTATTTTTTTAGTTTTTAGGTTTAGGTTTAGGTTTATGCTTATTTTTTTAGTTAAGTTTTATTTATATTTTATTTTTAGATTTAGGTTTTATATTTTTTTTAGGTTTAGGTTTTATATTTATATTTTTATGTTTAGGTTTAGGTTTTTATTATTTTAGGCTTAGGTTTTAGGTTTTTATTTTAGCTTTATTTTTAGTTTTATTTTTTAGTTTAGGTTTAGGTTTTTCTTTAGTTTATTTTATTTTAATTAGTTTAAGTTTAGGTTTTGGTTTAGTTTATTTTAGGTTTAGGTTTAAGTTGTATTTATTTTAGTTTAGGTTTAGGATTATTTTATTTTGTCTATTTTATTTTTAATTTAGGTTTAGGTTTTTTTTTTTTGTTTGGGGTTTAAGTTTTATTTTTTATTTATTTTTATGTTTATTTTTTAGGTTTAGGTTTTATTTAGTTTATATTTTACTTTATTTTAGGTTTGTTTTATTTTATTTTACATTTAGATTTTATTTTTTTTTAGGTTTTATTCTTAGGTTTATTTTATTTTTAGTTTAATTTAGGTTTTATTTTTTATTTTAGTTTATTTTCATTTTTTTTGATTTTATTTTTAGGTTTAGGTTTAGGTTTTAGTTTTACATTTTATTTTATATTATTTATTTATTTTTTTTAGGTTTATTTATTTATTTTATTATTAGGTTTTATTTTGTTTAGGCTTAAGTTTTTAGGTTTTTAGGGCTTATGATTTAGGGCTTAGGGTTTTGGGTTTAGTAGTTAGGGTTTAGGGTTTAGGGTTTAGGGTTTAGGCTTTTAGGGTTTATGGTTTATGGTTTTAGGATTTAGGTTTTAGGGTTTAGGGTTTAGGGTTAAGGGTTTAGGGTTAAGGTTTATGTTTAAGGTCTAGGGTTCAGGTTTTAGTTTAGGGTTTAGGGTCTTTAGTTTTTTGACATAGAACAAATTTAGATTTAACATTTCTTCTTCTCAATTTCATCAACCAATTAACACACCAAGTTTTCTAAGTCACAAGCGACGACATCGATAAAAAAATGAGCGCGCATAGAGAAAATTAAAAACCCTAGATAGCTAGAACTGTCTCAACTATAAAGACATAGTTGCATTAGCAGTGGATCATCTTCTTCTTGATTTTCAGTTCTCGTCACCCGGGCTCTCGGTCATGATTCACCATAATCTCCACGATCTCTCCTGCCACTACCAGCCTATAACCTCCATAGCTCCTCGGCCTCCATAACCACCACTACTCTGACCACCACCTCCATATCCACTAACACCTCTAGATCCCCACCACCTGCGTAATAACCAAACATCACGCCTTAGCCTCCTGCCAAATCTAGATTGAATAGTTGATGATGTTCTTGCCATGAGTTCTTCCCATTCTTAAGGTTTAAATTTATTTTTTAATTTATTAAGTTACTTTAGGTTTAGGTTTAGGGTATGGCTTTTAGGGTTAGGATTTAGGGTTTAGGGTTTAAGGTTTAAGGTTTAAGGTTTAGGGATTAATCTTTAGAGTTTATGGTTTTGGGGTTTATGCTTTTAGGGTTTAGGGTTTAGGGTTATGGTTTAGGGTTTAGGGTTTTAGGGTTTAGGGTTTTAGGGTTTATGGTTTATGGTTTAAGGTTATGTTTTAAGTTTTAGGGTTTAGTGTTTAGTGCTTAGTGTTTAGGCTTTAGGGTTTAGGGTTTTGAGGATTTAAGTTTAGGGTTTGAGTTATAGGGTTTAGGGACTTTAGAGCTTTAGGGTTTAAAATTTTTGTTTAGGTTTAAGTTAGGAGTTAGTTTATAGTTTAGAGTTTAGGGTTAGGGGAGTTTAAGTTTAGCATTTAGAGTTTAGTTGGTTTAGTTTAGGGTTTAGTTTAGGGTTTAGGGTTTTAGGTTTAGGGTTTAGGGTTTGAGGTTTGAGTTTAAGGTTTAGGGTTTGGATTTATGTCTTAGGATTAGTTTAGGGTTTAAGGTTTAGGGTTTAGGGTTTAGGGTTTAGGGTTTAGGGTTTAGGGTTTAGGGTTTAAGGTTTTTTTTCTTAAAATTATATAAACTGGTAGGTTTAGGCTTATTTAGTTTATTTAGTTCATTTTTTATTTTTATTTAGGTTTATTTCTAATTTTTATTTAGTTTAGTTTATTTAATTTAAGTTTATTTTTTTAATTTAAGTTTTTTATTTTAGTTTATTTTTTAGGTTTGCATTTAGGTTTATGTTTATCTTTTAGTTTAGTTTTATTTTTATTTTATTTTTTATGTTTAAGTTTTATTTTTATTATTTTTAGGTTTAGGCTTAGGTTTTTATTTTATTTTTTTAGGTTTAGGTTTAAGGTTTTTCTTTTAGGATTATTTTTAGTTTTAGGTTTATTTTTACTTTATTTTATTTCATTTAGTTTAGGGTTTAGGGTTAATTTATTTTAGGCTTAGGTTTAGGTTTTATTTAGTTTAGTTTAGTTTATTTTAGTTTAGGTTTATGTTTATTTTATTTTATTTATTTTATGTTTAGGTTTTTTTTTTTATTTTAGGGTTTACATTTTATTTTTTATTTATTTTTAGGTTTATTTTTTAGGTTTAAGTTTTTATTTAGTTTTTATTTTTATTTTACATTAGTTTTTATTTTATTTAGGTTTTTTATTTTTAGGCTTATTTTATTTTTTTAGTATAGTTTAGGTTTTTATTTATTTTATTTTAGTTTAGTTTTTTATTTGTTATTTTATTTTATTTTTACATTTAAGTTTAGGTTTAGGTTAGGTTTATGTATAGGTTTAAGTTTAGGTTTTTATTTTATTTTATTTTTTTATTTTATTTAGGTCTTTTATTTATTTTATTATTAGGTTTATTTAGTTTAGGTTTTAGGTTTTAGGTTAATTTATGGTTTAAGGTTTGGGGTTTAGGGTTTAAGGTTTAGGGTTATAGGTTTTATGGTTTAGGGTTTTAGGGTTTAGGGTTTAGAGTTTAAGATTTAGGGTTTTATGGTTTAGGGTTTAGGGTGCAGGATTTAGGGTTTAGGGTTTAGGGTTTAGGTTTTAGGGTTTATGCTTTTAGGTTTTAGGATTAGGGTTTAGGGTTTAGGATTTAGGGTTTTTTAGGGTTTATGGTTTAGGGTTTAGGGTCATAGGTTTATGGTTTAGGGTTTAGGATTCAGGGTTTAGGGTTTTTTTAGGTTTATTTGGTTTATTTAGTTTATTGAGCTTTTTATTTATTTATTTTAGTTTACTTTATTTTTCTAATTTTATTTAGGTTTATTTTTTTATTTAGTTTAGTTTATTTATTTTATGTTTATTTATTTTAGTTTAGGTTTTTTTTTTAGTTTATTTTTATGTTTATGTTTATTTTTTAGTTGAGTTTTATTTTTATTTTATTTTTTAGGTTTCAGTTTTTAGGTTTTAGGGTTTGGGGTTTTAGGTTTAGGGTTTAGGTTTTAAGGTTTTAGGGTTTATGGTTTTATGGTTTAGGGTTTGGGTTTAAGGTTTAGGGTTTAAGGATTAGTGTTTAGGCTTTAGGGTTTTTAAGGTTTAGGGTGTAGGGATTAGGGTTTAGAGTTTTGGGCTTGGGGTTTAGGGTTTTAGAGTTTGGGTTTACATTTTAGGGTTGTAGGTCTATGGTTTAGGGTTAGTTTTAAGGTTGAGGGTTAGGGTTTTCTTTATTATTTTTTATTATGATATATTTTTATTTTAAGGGTTTAGGGTTTAGTGTTTAGGTTTAAGTTTTTGGTTTAGGGTTCAGGTTTTAGTTTAGGTTTATGTTTAAATTAAGTAAAATGGTAGGTTTAGGTTTTTTTTTAATTATTTTGTTTATTTTTATATATTTAAGTTAATTTAATTTTATTTTATTTTAAGATTTTTTTATTTTTATTTAGTTTATTTTATTTATTTTAGATTTATTTATTTTAGTTTAGGTTTTTTATTTTAGTTTATTTTTCAAGTTCAGGTTTAGGTTTATGTTTATTTTTTAGTTTAGTTTCAATTTTATTTTATTATTTTGGGTTAATTTTTTTTTTATTTTCTGGTTTAGGTTTAGGAGTTTATTTAATTTTCTTAGGTTTATGTTTTAGGTTTTTATTTTAGTTTATTTTATGTTTTTTAAAAAATTTAGGTTTAGGTTTATTTTTATTTTATTTTATTTTATTTAGATTATCATTTAAGTTTAGTTTATTTTAGGTTTAGGTTTAGGTTTTATTTATTATAATTTAGTTTATTTTAATTTAGGTTTATTTTATTTTGTTTACGTTAGGTTTAGGTTTGTTTTTTAGTTTAAGGTTTAGGTTTTAAATTTTATTTATTTTTAGGTTTATTTTTAATTTATTTTATTTTTATTTTTCATTTAGTTTTTATTTTATTTAGGTTTTTTATTTTTAGGTTTATTTTATTTTATTAGTTTAGTTTATGTTTAAATTTATTTTATTTTAGTTTAGTTTTCCTTTTTATTTTATTTTATTTTTAGGTTTAGGTTAAGGTTTAGGTTTTAGTTTAGGTTTTCATTTTATTTTATTTTTATTTTATTTAGGCTTAGGTGTTTTATTTATTTTATTTTTAGGTTTTATTTAGTTTAGTTTTAGGTTTTTAGGTTTGTTTATGTGGTTTAGGGTTTGTTTAGTGTTTGGGGTTTAGGGTGTAGGTTTTAAGGTTTAGGGTTAGGTTTTTTATATATTTTAATTTTTTTTTAATTTTTAGGGTTTTGGGTTTTGGGTTTATGGATTAGGGTTTAGATTTTAGTTTTAGGGTTTAGGTTTTAGTTTAGTGTTCAAGGTTTTGGTTTTTTTTTTATAATAGAGAACACATTTAGATTCAATATTTCTTCTTTTTCTTTTCTTGAACCAAGTAACACACCAAGTTTTCTAAGACTCAAGTGACGCATATAGATAAAATGAGCATGCATAGAAAATCAAACACTAGATATAACTAGAATCGTGTTTCTGTAAAGACACATTTGCTTAGCGCAGATCGACTCGTTTCTTCGCTTATTCTCATCGGACCACTCACCTCTCGAGTAGCGGGATCCACCATCATATCCCGTCTCTCCGCCACCACCACGGCTTTAAACCTCCGTCCTCCCGCCTTACATCACCACCACCTCAATATCCACCAAAGACTCTAGATCCCCACCACGTGATAAGCCGGCCGGCTTCATAGCTAGATCTAGACTAAAACCCGCTGATGGTGATATTCTTGTTGTCGTTTCCATTCTTAGGGTTTATGTTCAGGTTTAGGTTTATTAAATTTTAGGGTTTAGCTTTTTTTTAATTATTAAGTTACTTTAGGTTCAGGTTTAGGGTTTAGGGTTTATGGTTTAATGTTTAGGGTTTAGTTTTAGGGTTTAGGGATTAGGGTTTAGGATTTGGGGTTTAGGATTTTAAGGTTTATTCTTTCAGGTTTAGGGTTTAGCGTTAGGGTTTAGGGTTAAGGGTTTAGGGTTTAGGGTTTAGGGTTTAGGGTTGTAGGTTTAGTGTTATAGGTTTAGGGTTTAGGGTTAGGGTTTTTTTATTTTTATTTTTTATTTTTTAATGTTTAGGGTTTATGTTTAAGGTTTAGGGTTCATGTTTTAGTTTAGTGTAAGGGTTTTGGTTTTTTGTAAGAGAGAATAGATTCAGATTCAACATTTCTTATTTTCAATTTCATCAACCAAGTAACACCTAAGAGTACATAGATAAAAATGATGCGATAGGGAAAATCAAAAACCCTTGATAACTAGATCCGTCTCAACTGTAAAGGCATAGTTCCATAAGTAGTAGATCGTACCGATCGTTCTTCAATTTCCTCTAGTTCCCATCAGCTCCACCCTGGCCTCTCGAGTACTGGGATCCACCATCATATCCCTATTCTCTCGCTCTTCCACCACCACGATTGTGATCGCACCTCCCCTTCAGAACCACACTACTCTTTACCACCACCTCCATATCCACTAGATCCTCTCGCCACACTAACCACCTTACCTTCTCCCTCCTCCACCGCTGCTGATCTATTTGATGTTCCATGTTACCATCCATGGGTTTAGTTTAGGTTTATTAGGTTTTGGGGTGGTATATTTAATTTATTTAGTTACTTAGTTTAAGTTTAGCGTTGTGGTTTAGGGTTAGGGTTTAGGGTTTAGGGTTTAGGTAAAGGTTTTAAGGTTTATGATTTTAGAGTTTTATGGTTAGGGCTTAGTGTTTAGTTTAGGGTTTAGGGTTTAGAGTTTAGGATTTATGATTTTTTTTATTTGTTGTAGGTTCATAGGGAGGTTAGGTTTTTAATTATTTAATTTATTTTATTTTTAGGTGCAGGTTAGAGTTTAGTGGGATTAGGAGGGGTTAATTGGGTTTAGAATTTAGTCAGGGTGGTAGAATTTAGGGTTTATGGTTTTAAAAAAAATCAACCAAACCCATAGTTTTAGGTCCATTTAGTTTTATTTATTTTATTTTATCCGTGTATTTTATTTATTTAAGATCTTAGGCTTTAGTATTTTTTAGATTTAAGTTTATCTTTAGTTTTATTTTATATTCTTTTAGTTTTGTGGAGGGTCTAGTGCCCAGAGCACAGTGTGTGGGTTTAGGTTTTAGGGCCTGTGGCCCAGGTTTAGGCCTAGGGCCCAGGTTTAGAGTGGCCCAGGGCCCAGGATTTAGGATCTTAGGGCTCTTTAGGGTAAAGTGCAGGGTCCTGGGTCTGGGGTCTGGAGTGGGGCCTGTGGTCAGAGGGTAGGTGGGGTCAGTGGTGTGGCCAGTTTAGGGTTTAGGGCCTTCAGATCTTACTTTTTATTTTAGAGTTATGACTGGTCAAGCCCAGCTCAGGGTCCGTGATTTAGTTTAGGTTTAAAATCAAGCAAAGCTAGGCCCAGGTTTTCTAGTTTATTTGGTTTATTTTTTGATTATTTTAGTTTATTTTATTTATTTTGTTTATTTATTTTAGTTTAGGTTTCTTATCTTAGTTTGTTTTGAGGTTTAGGTTTATGTTTATTTAATTTTTATTTTATTTTTTTTAGGTTTACATTTTTTTATTTTTTAGTGTAGGTTTAGGTTTTATTTTATTTTGGTTTAGGTTGTACATTTTATTTTAGGTTTATTTTAGGTTTTATTTTTCATTTAGGTTTAGGTTTATTTTTAGTCTATTTTATTTTATTTAGTTTAGGGTAGGTTTAGTTTATTTTATTTATTTTAGGTTTAGTTTATTTATTTTAGTTCGGTTTAGGTTTATTTTATTTATTTTAGGTTTTATGTTTAGGTTTTTTTTTTAATTTAGGGTTTTATTTTTTTTATTTATTTTTAGGTTTTATTTTATTTAGTTTTATTTATTTATCTTTATTTTGTTTTAGTTTAGTTTTATTTTATTTCTTAGGTTTTTTTTTTATTTTATTTTATTTTTCATTTATTTATTTTTATTTATCTTATTTTATCTTTAGTTTTTAAGTATTTTTTTTAGGTTTAGGTTTAGTTTTAGTTTTTAGAAGGTTGTTTAGGTTTAGGTTTGGGTTTAGGTTTATGATTTATTTTATATTTTTTTTTATAGGGTTTAGGTTTTTGGGGTTTAGGTCAGGCTCGTTTTAGGTTTAAAGATCACAAGTTTAGGTCTGGTTTTAGGTTTTTCTTGAAATTGATCCCTAACATGCAACATTTCTTCTTTTGATTTCATTAATCAAAAAACACAAGTTTTCTAAGACACAAGCAACAACAACAACAATAACAACAACAACAAATCCACTAGGTGGGTCAAAATCCTTAGTCTTCTTCCATTGTCCTATTATGTGTCAAATTCTCATTTAAATCAAGTATACTAAGATCATTTTTATACATCTTAACCAAGTCTTTTAGGTCTACCTTTCTTAACTTAAGGAAAATCGCATCTACTCTCCTAATCGTCATGGACGCCAACGCTTTATGTGGCCAAACCATCTAAGGCGACTCTTTCTAATCTTATCTACCACTAGAGCTACTCCAACTTTTTCCTGAATATACTCATTTTGCATTCTTTCTCTAAGAGTAAAGCCACTCATCCACCTAAGCATCCTCATCACTATAACACTTAACTTAGTCATTACACCATAAGACATTGCAGGTTTTACCACCATCTTATAAAATTTTCCCCTAAGTTTAAGTGGAACATTTCTATCACATAATAGGCCAGATGCATTCCTCCACTTCAACCATCCAACTTGAATTCTACTAATAACATCTCCATCTATTTCACCATCATTTTGCACAATAGAGCCAAAAAATATGAAATGCTCACTCTTATTAATGATTTGTTCACCGAATGTCACAACACTACCACTAGAACTTCTACAACTAAAATTACACTCCATATATTCAATTTTAGATCTACTTAAACGAAATCCTTTAGACTCTAGAGTTGACCTCCATTATTCAAGTTTCTATTGGACTCCCTCTCTAGTCTTATCAACAAGAAGAATGTCATCAACAAAAAGCATTCATGAAGGTACATCTTCTTGTAAATGCCTAGTAAGAACATCCATAACTAAAGTAAAAAGATATGGGCTTAAAGCTGATCCTTGATGTAATCCAACTAAAATAGGAAAATATTTTGTCAATCCTCCTTGTGTTTGGACACAAGTAATAGCTCTAGTATACATATCCTTAATGACTTGAATATAACCAATATTAACTCATTTCTATTCTAGAACTCTCCAAAGAACATCTCTTGAAACTTTATCATAAGCTTTCTAAATCAATAAATATCATATGATCCTCCTTATGCTTCTCCATCAAACCCCTTAACAAATGTATAGCATCCATAGCAGATCTACGGCATGAAACCAAAGACAGAGAAACTTCGATCACATCATAACCTATGCTCACTACTCTCCCATAATTTTAATGTATGGAACATTAACTTAATTCCTCTATAATTTGCACACTCTTGTGCATCACCTTTATTTTTTAAATATAGAACCAACAAACTCTTTCTCCACTCATCTCGACATCATTTTAGTCTTTAAAATGACATTAAAAAATTTGTAAGCCAAGAAATTCCTTGATCTCCTAAACATTTCCACACTTCTATTGGAATATTTTGTCCTACTTTTTCACACATTTCATTTTCTTTAAAGCTTCACTAACTTGATTTACTACAATGATAAAATGAAATTCTCAATTTTATTTAGGTATTAAGGTTGCTAAAATCAATGTTTTTAGATCCTTCATTGAAAAGTTTATCAAAATACCTCATCCACCTATTTTCAATATCCTTTTCTAAAAAAAGCATTTTATTATTTTCATCCTTAATACACCTCACTTGAACTATGTATTTACTTCTCCTATCTCTTTGGTTGGCTAACTTATACAAACATCTTTCACCTTATTTGGTATCTAATCTATTGTATAAATCACTAAAAGCTAAATTTTTTCATCATATACCGCTTTCTTAGAATCTCCAGCCACTTTATATCTTTCCCAATTCTCGAGTTTTACATCTAAACCAAGTTTTACAATAATTTTCTTATTTTTATCTTTTCTTGCACACTCGACTCACCACCAATTATTCTTATTAAAAGAAGCTTTTCCTTTTGATTCTTCAAGCACATCTTTAGCAACTTGCTAATTTCACTTATTATTTTTTCCCACATAATGTTAGCTTCCTCATGAACATCTTAAATTCTAATCTCTTGTAGCTTGCTCTTAAAATATTTTATTTGTGTTCTTTAAGTGTCCCCATCTAATTCTAGGATAATAATTTGTTTATTTTTTTACAACCTTTCATCTTAAAATCTAAAACTAACAATCGATGTTGGGCACTTAGATTTTCACTTGGAAAGACCTTACAATCTATACAATATAAATGATCTATTTTTCTTATTAGAAAATAATCAATTTGTGTTTTACTAGATCCATTTTTATAAGTAATAATATGTTCATCTCTTTTCTTAAATAAATCTAGCAACTACAAAATTATAAGCTAAAGCAAAATCTAATATAGTCCTACCTTCTTCATTAGTCACTCCAAATCCATAACCACCATGAATACTTTTAAAATCTTCTACCACTCTACCAACATGTCCATTTAAATCTCCTCCAATGAATACTTTTTCTTCAAGAGGTATCTTTTGTATTAATCCCTCTAATTCATTCCAAAATTTTACTTTTATGCTTACCTCCAAACCTACTTGAAGAGCATAGACACTTATAACATTGATAATCTTAGTATCAACAATAATCTTTAAAGCTTTAATTCTATCTCCACATCTATTAATATTAATAACATTATCCTTCAAAATTTTATCTATAATCACACCTACACCATTTCTAGTTTGACTTTTACTTGAATACCAAAGTTTAAAACCTAAACTATCAATCTCCTTGGCTTTCTCCCCAACCCATTTAGTTTCTTGAACACATAAAATATTTATCCTTCTATGAACCATAATATCTATTAATTCCATTAATTTACCTATAAGAGTACCTATATTCTAAGATCCTAACCTAATTCTAGTTTCATGGACTAACTTCTTTGCCCGCATTCATCCATAATGTGGGAAGCCTTGCTTAGCACTACACCCGGGCGCCGATGCAGTGGCTCTAGCACATAGATAAAAAATGAGCACATATAACGCAAATCAAAAAGCCTAGATAACTAGAATTGCCTCTATTATAAAGATACAATTCAATAAGCAGCAGATCCGATCGGCCATTCTTCAATTTCTTCAGATCGACTCATTAAAACCTCCCTCTTGGATCCACCATCATATCCATGATCTCTCCCTACGCTAGCACCACAACTATAACCTCCATCACTCCTCTTGCCTACATAACCACCTACCACCACCTATATCCACTAGCACCTCCATCCCCCCACACCACGATAAAGCCACCTCCTCCTTTTCCTCCACAGATCTATACTAGCCAGTTGTGATGTTCTGCTGTCAAGGTTCTGCCCATTCTTAGGGTTTATGTTTATTAATTTTTATGGTTTAGGTTTATTTTTTAATTTCTTTAATTACTTTAGGTTTAGGTTTAGAGTTTGGGGTTTAATGTTTAGGATTAGGGTTTAGGGTTTAGGGTTTAGGGTTTAGAGTTTGGGATTTAGGGTTTAGGGTTTTAGGGTTTATACTTTGAAGGTTAAGGGTTTAGGGTTAGGGTTTTGGGTTTAGGCTTTAGGGTTTTTTAGTGTTTAGGGCTAGGATTTTTATATTTTTTTATTTTTTAAAATTTTGAAGGTTTAGGGTTTAGGGTTTATATTTGAGGTTTAGGGTTCAGGTTTTAGTTTAGGCTTAAAGAATTTTGGTTTTTTTTTTGACAGAGAATAAATTTAGATTCAACATTTCTTCTTTTTAATTTCATTAACCAAGTAACACATCAAGAATTCTAAGGCCCAAGCAATGACATAAATAAAAGATAAGCACGCATAGAGAAAATCAAAAACCCTAAATAACTATAATCATCTCTACTATAAAGACACAGTTCCATATGCAATATATTGTATCGATTATCCTTTAATTTCCTTGCCCCATCAACCTCCTCTTGAAAGGGATCCACCATCATATCCCTGATTGCTCTGCCACCACCACCAGTAAACTCTCTTTCGCCCTCCCTCTATAACCACCAATGCTCACCACCACCATATCCACCAACACCCTAGATCCCCACCACCACTATGAAAATTCTGCCTCCATGCCAAATTTAGACGAGTTTGATGGTGATGTTCCTCCCATCAAGGTTCTGCCCATTCTTAGAGTTTAAGTTTATGTTTAAGTTTAGTAGGTTTTAGGGTTTAGGTTTATTTTTTAATTTGTTTAGTTACTTAAGTTTAAATTTATGGTTTGGGGCTTAATGTTTAAGGTTTGGGAGTTGGGGTTTAGGGTTTAGGGTTGTTGGTTTAGTGTCGTAGATTTAGGGTTTAGGGTTTAGGATTAGTTTTAGGGTTTAAAGTTTAGGGTTTGGGTTTTTTCATTTTTTTATTTTTTTATTTTTAGGGTTTAGGTTAGTTTTTTTTCACTTATAGATTTAGGGTTTAGTGTTTTTTAAAATTAAAAACTAGGTTTTGTTTACTTAGTTTATTCTCTAATTTATTTTTTATTTATTTATTTATTTTATTATTTAGGTTTATTTTTATTTAGGTTTATTTAGTCTTTTTTAGGTTTAGGATTAGGTAGGAGTTTATTTAGATGAGTTTATTTTATTACATATTTTATTAGGTTTTTAGTGTAGGGTGGGCTAGGATTTAGGTTTAGGTTAGGTAGTCTCAGGGTAGGCTCCAGTTAAGATTATTTTAGTTTCTGGTTTGGGTAGGTAGGTTTTAGGGTTTTAGCCTAAGTTTAGGCGCCCAGGTTAGGTTTAGGGTTAGTGTTTAGTTTTATTTAGGTTTATTATTATTATTATTATAGGTTTATTTATTTATGTTTTATTAGTCTTTAGGTTTTTAAATCAAAAGTAGTTTCTTATTTTCATTTTTTTTGATATTTTAGTTTATTTTAGTATTTATTTTAGTTCTTATTTTAGAATATTATTTAGGTTTACATTTTATTTTATATAGTTTAGTTTTATTTTATTTTTTTTTAGGTTTAGGTTTTATTTTTTATTTTAGGTTTTAGGTTTTGATCTTTATTTTACTTTTTAGGTTTATTTTAAGTTTTATTTTATAGTTTAAGTTTAGGTCATTTTTAGTTTATTTTATTTACTTTGTTTTATAGTTTAGGTTTATTTTTTTTTATGTTTAGGTTTAGGTTTTATTCCTTGTTTATTTTAGTTTAGCATATTTTATTTTGTTTATTTTAAGTTTAGGCTTCTTTAGTTTTTTTGGTTTTATTTTTATTTTTTATTTTTAGGTTTTATTTTTTTTTAAGTTTTTATTTAGTTTTTATTTTATTTGTTTAGGTTTATTTTATTTATAATTTGGTTTAGTTTTTTTTATTTTTAGGTTTATTTTATATTTTAGTTTAGTTTATGTTTTATTTATTTTATTTTAGTTTAGTTTTCTTTTCATTTATTTATATAGGTTTAGGTTTAGGTTTATGTTTTAGTTTATTATTTTATTTTATTTTATTTGTTTATTTTATTTAGGTTTAGGTTAATTAATTAATTTATTTTTATGTTTTATTTAGTTTAGCATTAGGTTTTTATGTTTTCAATGTTTAAGGTTTAGGGTTTTAGGTTTTAGGGTTTAAGGTTTTGGATTTCGGGTTTAGGGTAACATTTTTTTTAATTTTTTTATTTTTTTATTTTTTTTATTTTTTTTATTTTAATTGTTTAGAGTTTAGGGTTAACGGTTTAGGGTTTAGGTTTTAGGTTCAGGTTTTAGTTTAGGGTTTTTGGGTTTTGTTTTCTTAATAGATAATAAATTAAGTTCAACATTTCTTCTTTTCGATTTCATAAGCCAAGTAACACACCAAGTTTTCTAAGACACAAGCGACAATATAGATAAAAAAATTTGCACGCATATAGAAAATAAAAATCCCTAGATAAATAGAACTTTATGTACTACAAGGACACAATTTCATAAGCACCATCGATCGTGCTCATCTCCTCCAGTTCCCATAAACCCCGTCCTCTTGAGTAGCGGGATCCACCATCATACCCTCGATCGCTCCCTCCACCACCACTATGACTGTGTAACCTCAGTCACTCCTCCGACCTCCATAACCACCAATGCTCCGACCACTACCTCCAGATCAAGACCCACCACCATAGGGATAATCCTCGCCAACCACCATTACTCTAGCTGATCTATGTTCCCGTTCCTATCCATTCTAAGGTTTAGTTTAGGTTTAAGTTTTTTGAGGGTTTATTTTACTTTTAATTTATTTAGTTACTTTGGTTTAGGTGAGTTAGGGTTTAGTATGGTTTAGAGTTGTTTAGGTTTTAGGTCTATTTTAGGTTTAGGGTTTGGGGAGTGGTAGTGTGCTTAGGGTTTGGGTTTAGGTTAGTATATTAGGTTTAGTGGCCTGGGCCTAGGGTTTAGGTTAGGGGGTTAGGAGGGTATGGATAGGTGGGTTTAGGAATCGGTAGTTTTATACTTTACGCTATTTTAGTATTAGGTAGGGTTTAGGGTAGAATTATATAGGGTTTTAGGGATTATAGATGTTAAATAAAACCAAAGCATGTAGGTATTTAATTTTATTTATTTATATTTATTTTTATTTTATTTAGTCATGTTATTTTATTACTTAGTTTATATTGGTAATTATTTTAGTTTAGGTGTTTAGATTTTTAGGTTTAGGTTTGTGTTTATTTACTTTATTATTTTTTGGTTTTAGGTTTATTTTTTATTTTTAGGTTAGTTTAGGTTATTTTATCTTTTAGTATTTAGTTTTAAATATAGGTTTATTTTTCTAGGTTTAGGTTTATTTTAGTTTATTTTATTTATATTAGTTTAGTTTTATTTAGTTTATTTATTTATTTTAGTTTTATTTATTTTAAGTTTATTATTATTTTAGTTTATTTCTTTTAGTTTAGGGTTTAAGTTTATTTTATTTATTTTAGGTTTATTTTATAGGTTTAGGATTTTATTTATTTTATTTTCATTAGGGTTTTATCTTTTATTTTTATTGTAGGTTTATTTAATTTTAGTTTTATTTATTTTATGTTTAGTTTTATTTTTTATTTTATCTTTTTAGTTTAGGTATGTTGGCGCATGTTTTAATTAGCTTATTTATTTATTTATTTATTATCAGGTTTTTTTTTATATTATTTCTTTGGATTTAGTCACGCCAGGTTTAGTTTTAGTGTCTAGGGTAGAGTGTAAGTAGTAGGGTAGGCCCAGGGTTTAGGGTGGGGTTGTAGGTTTAGGGAGGGAAGTAGGGAAGTAGGTAGGGCTCAGGGTATTTTTTAACATTTAATATAGGGTTTAGTGTTTAGGGTTTAGGGTAGGATTAAGCCCAGGGACATAGCCTAGGGTCAGATTTAGGTTTTTGCTCATCCCAATGATTAGTGTAGGTATTTAGTTGGTTAGGTGTTATAGGTTAGATTTTTAGGGTTAGGAGGTTAGGGTTTAGGATTTAAAATGGTTTTATTTTATTTTTAAATTACAAATGTAGTTTATTTAGTAAATTTAGTTTATTAATTATTTATTTTAGTTTATTTATTTATTTTATTTTAGTTTTTTTATTTTTAGTTTAGGATTAAAGTTTATGTAGGTTTAGGTTTTAGGGTTATTTTGGGTAGGGTTTATTTTAAAAAAAAAAATTAAAACCTTTAGGTTTAATTAATATTTTAGTTTATTTTTATTTATTTTAGTTTACTTAATTTTAATCATTTTAGTTTTATTTTTATTTTATTTAGTTTAGTTTATTTATTTGATGTGTATTTATTTTAGTTTAGGTTTTATCTATTTATGTTTAGGTTTATTTTTAGATTTGGTTTAGGTTTGATTTATTTTTTTAGTTTATGTTTTAGCTTTTTATTTGGTGTAGGTTTATTTTTAGTTTAGGTTTAGGTTTATCTTTAGTTATTTTTATTTTAGAAGTTTTTAGGTAGTTTTGTTTATATTTTAGGTTTAGGCTTTATTTATTTTAGTAGTTTAGGTTTATTTTTATTTAGGTTTAGGTTTTAGTTTAGGGTTTAGGTTTTATTTTAGTTATTTAGGTTTGGTAGGTTTATTTAATTTTATTTAATTATATTAGGTTTATCATATTTTAGTTATTAGTTAGGTTTTATTCCAGGTTTATTATATTTAGTCTAATAGGTTTTATTTATCTTTAATTTAATTTTAATCTTTATTTTATTTTATTAGGTAGTTTAGGTTTTATTTATTTTATAGGTTTAAATTTATTTATTTATAGATTTATTTAGTTTAGGAGTTTATCTAAGTAGGGAGGTCTTGGGGTAGGAGGGTTTAAGGTTTAGGTAGGTTATTTTAAGGGTAGAGTGAGGTAGGGCCTGTGATTTAGTTTGGGTAAGGTAGTTAGGCTAAGTGGAGTTTAGGGTAGGGAGGTTTAGGTTTAGGGTAGTTTAGGTTTAGGGTTTAGGGTGGGTTTAGGGTTAGTTTAGAGTTTAGGGTTTAGGGTTTAGGGTTAGGGTTAGGGTTTGGATTTAGGTTTAGAGTGTTTTTTTTTGAAATTAGGAAAATTTTATTTCCATAAAGACAAAATTATGTAGAGGGTAAATCTCTAAGCTAATGCTCAAAGAGCTCAATAAGTCCTAGACCCCTAACTATTACAATAATTAAAAAGAAAGCAAAAGAACAAAAATTAAAGTAACAAATAACTAAAAAACTAAGTATGCGAACCAACTTCATGTGGTCCTTCGATGAAGATCCGCAAGAGTGTCTTAACTTATAAAACAAATCTTCAACATACTTTTGAAAGGTGAGTACAATTAATCAAGCATAAAGAGTAAGAGGATAAAAGGAGTAAAAGAAAAGGCTCAAGCCATCTCAAGGAGCAACAATATGTAAGCATCCAAACTTTAGGAGAAGGGTTACAATTACATATAGCGTTATGGGCCAAAAGAAGAAATAGTGAGAAACATCAAGGCCATCATTGCCATCATACCTAGTGTAGCACATTATCCAAAGATGGTCCTCCGCAAAACCCTCAAATAAAAGATAACAACCAACCACCAAGAATAAACCAAGCTTAATAAGGTAGATAAGTAAACAACCCATGAGGATAGTAACAAAACAAGAGCACCACCAAAGCCACCACCAAAAGGAATAACAAAATTAAGAGGTGCAAACATCATGATATATGGGTACAAACAAATACAAACAAGAGCAAAAAGAAAACCATAAGTGATAAGATCCTCCTCAACAAAATAGAAAAGCCCATAACAAAAAAACCTAGCCTAATAAAAGAAGAAGCGCCCACCCAAATAGAAAAGGGGTGTTGTTGTGGCCAAGTGAAAATAGGCCAAGCAAGAGGAAACTAGCAAAAAAAATACTAAAAGATTACCAGCAAGTTCCCATAACAGTTCCCAAAGGAGCAAGAAAACCCCGTCAAAGCAACCACTCCTCCAACCAGTCTAGCCAGCCAAAACAGACAACCCAACCAGCCATCCAACAAATCCTCCTAGAAACCACCACCTAAACAAGAAAAGATCCAAATCATCCAACCCAAAAAAAGACCAACAATCATCCAAGATAGCTGCAGGGGTAAAGATGATAGTAGCCACCAAACCCAATAAAGGAAAAAGATAATCCAATCCATGAGGGTAGGAAATCTAGCTAGAGACAGAAAGATAAAAAGCTTAGTAAGACAAAAAATAAGCCAACCAACAAAAATAGCAGCAATAAAGCCACCCAACCCAGCCACCAGCAGCCAAAGCCAAATAACAACCACACAGTAGCTATCAATTAGCCATTTGAGAACAATACCCAAACCTAAAGCCATAGTAGTATAGGAGGAGGTCCAACCCATAACCAAAAGAATTAAACTAGAAACAATGAATCCTACCACTAAGCCCCAATCAACAGAACTTGCCAATCACCTCCACCATGCCTAAATCAAGCCATAGATAAACCACCAAAAATAGCCAACCAACTAACCCACCAGCCAACCTAGCTAGCCAACAAAGTCTCACTGTCAGCCACCATAGTAGAAAAAACCCATATAGAAAGAAAAGCCTAGCCAAAAGATGTGACCTAGAAGGAAAAGAGCCAAGGGAAAATTAAAGCCAAGCCAAAATAAACCACCAAGTTGAAAAAAACCAAAAAAACCCTAGGCTACACTTAAAAAAACCAGGAGCAACAATAAGGCCAAAAAAAAGTGAGTTGAAAACATAGACCCAAAAAGGGAAAATTAGTAGATCACGACAACCTAAAGATGGTTTAAAGAGGGCAAAATAAAAACAAGGGATCATAAAAAACCAATAATAAAACCAAGCTAAGGAATTACAATCTGAGATAAGGCAATCCAGTGTTATCCAATTTAACCAAACCTCTTAATAATTTAGGCAATGTTTAGTTGTCAAATAAAGTGAAATTATTCACCAAAATTAGCTAAATAATCAGCACAACCATTACCTTCATGAAGGATGTGGGAAATTTTAAAACAAACATGAGAAAGAATTTTAGTATGATTAAGAAGATAAAATAATTCAAGATTCCCATTTTATTGGAATTAAGGATGTCAAGAAGCAAGAGAGCATCAACTTCAATCTAGATGTTGAAAACCTTTATTCAATCAAATTTCAATTGCTTTATTAACAACCATAAGCTCAAAGAAAGAGAACAAAATAGTTTTGAGAGGATAAGCAAAAGCACAAATGAGACCTTTAGAATCCCTAAGGATACCACCATAACCATATTTATTGGAAAGCAATAGAACCATCAAGATAACTTTAATCACATTGTCTTTAGGTTTGATCCAATGGATAATCCTAGCACCTTTATGAGAGTCAGATCGCAAAATGATACCCAATTTTAGCCACAAATTTGTAACCTCTAAAATGAGTTTTACTAATAAGATTGGCATTAAAATGAGCATGAATTATTTATGTAGTTCTAACCAAGATCCTTTTATGGTTCATAGGAATACCATGACATTTAGCATCATTTCTATCCATCCTGAACCAAATAATAATAGCATTTAAAACTTTTATATGACCTTTCATAGTGTTTTTTTGAAATAGGCTTCAAGTTGATATAAAGAAAGAGAACCATGAAAATATTTGGTATTATATAAGTCATCATACCAAAACCATAATTTAAAAGCAACAGCTCCATTGACAAAAACATGATTTACATTTTCAATATGAAAGCAACAATAGCACTTTGAAGGTAAACAAAACCCTTTAGTCCAGAGCAAAGAGTCCACAAGAATATAGTTATTAATTATCCTCCAAGCTAAAACCAAATTGGAAATGGGAATGATAATGTTCCAAAGTTTAATAAAAACATTAGAATGGTGAAGTTTATCTCTAATAAAGCTCCAAATCACTTTAAGAACAAAATCACCATTATGAGAAAGTTTAAAAAAAGTTTGTTAGAAGAAATGGGAATATTTCTAAAGTTGTCAATATAAGAAATAGGGCTATAGTTCTCAAGTTTGTTTTCATTCCAATTGTTATTAAGCCAAAAAATAATTAACTTTGATAGCAGTAGTAGAGTGGGTAGATAAATGGGTGTCAATAGAACTGATGCCCATCCAATTGTCTTGCTAGAAAAATGAAAAATTGGACTAGATACCCCACAATATTAACGATTCAGCAACCCATTTAATTGAACAAAGCCTTTTCCAAATTGGAGAGTCGCCAACTTTATAAGCATAGTTAAAGGGTGTTTACTTGGCAATATTTTTTCATCATAAAATTAGCCCAAAGGCTGTCATTCTTTCTAAATTTCCAGCAGAGTTTATGAGAAAATGCAGTGATAGCTTCACAAATAGGTTTGCAACCAAGAGCACCATCATCCAAAGGACCACAACATTTATTCTAAGATTTCTAATGCATTCTTTTGGTAGAATTATTAGAGCCCCAAAAATTTGTTAAGAAAACCATCAATAGTAGCATTAGTGGAATAATAGTTTGAATAAAATTAAGAGGCATTGAGTTGAGTGTTTTAAGGATAGTGAGCCTACCACCAAAGGATAGTAAATGGAATTCCCAAATTGATATTTTATTTGAAATTTTTTGAATTAACTCATCAAAGACATGGGAATGTTTTGGGCCTTTAAAGAGCGGGCCACCCAACTACTTAGAGGTAATTATTGATGTATAAAATTAGTGATATGAAGGATTTAATTGAGTTTAGTATTGGAGATGCTAGAGGAAGTGATAAACTAGATTTATTATCATTTATCAAAAGACCACTTTTTGTACCAAATTTATTTAAAAAATTCTTAATACGCTTGATGTGATGAATAGAAGCATTGAAAAAAATAATAAAACGATTAACAAAACTTAGATGGAAAATAGAGACCACCAAGAGTTTTGTAGTACATACTAGAATTATTTAAGAATAAATCATTGATGCTCCTAGATAAGTACTCAACAACAATAATAAATAAAGCTAGAGATAAGAGATCCCCTTGTCTTAAGCCATGGGAAGAGGGAAAGAAACCCAGGGCTTCCCCATTAAGCAAAATTGAAAACCAGGCATTATTGATATAATTTTGATAAGAAAAATAATTTTTTAGAAAACCCAAATAAATTTAAAAATCTATGGAAAGGAAGTCCCAAGAGATGTTATCAAAGGCTTTGGTAATATCTAATTTAAAAGAATGTTTCCTAGTCTTGGCATCATGAATTAGTTCTTAAGAAGTAAAATATTGTTAAAATAGATTTACCTCTAACAAAACCAGTTGGTTGAGAGATAATTTTATTAAGTAAAGGACTAAGGTTGAATTTTAAAAAATCGATTATTGAAGAAGGTGCAAAGACTAATAGGTCTAAAATCACCCAATAATGCAGGTTATCTTTTTTTGGTATGAGAATAATAAAAGTAATAGAAAAATATTCGCAAAGAGGATTACCATTAAAAAAAATCAATCGTAGCCTCATTCAAATCATTTTTAATGATAAACCAACATTTCTGAAAAAATTGAGTAGTGAAACCCTCCAGACTAGCAATAGAATCAATGATCATGCTATTTTGAGTATTAAAAAATTCATCTTCATTAGGCTCAATGGTAAGCAAATCATTATCATCATTATTAATAATGGAAAGAATCAAGTACGATTTGGAAATAGCTTCATAAGATCAATTCTTGTTAAGCATATTTATAAAGTAATTAATAATTGAATCCTTAATCTTATTTTTATCAATAATCCAATCTTTGTAGTCATTTTTAATTTTTTTTAATATTATTCAATGCTCTCTTTTTATTAACCAAAACATGGAAATACCTAGTAATCCTGTCACCATCCGTAATATCTTTACTACCACTTTTTTGAGCAAATCTCTTCCATATTTTAAAATTGACAAATTTATCTTTGACTTATCAATTCTAAACATAGAAGGATTAGACATAATAGAGACTTCAAGATCATAAACAAAATTTTCCATGTCTTTAATATTAGTAAAAAGGTTTTTGAAGTAATGCTTGTTCCACCAACCCAAATTTTGTTTAAGTCTTTTATGTTTAAACCAAATTCTATTCATCCCCATAATCGAAGTATCATGATGTAAAGGGGCTTTCAAATTCTTAGCTACACCATCAAGGAAATTAATATGCTGAACCACATGTTCTAAAATCTAAAAGGAGAGGAGTTTTTTTAATTTATTAGAATTATGTTTAACAGAAACCAAAAGAGGAGCATGATTAGACAAGGTTCTGCTTAAATGATCAACATAAGTAATAGGCCATTAAGTAATCCAATGAGTATTAAAAAGAATCTTGTCCAACCTTTGCCAAAGTCTAAAGTTTTCCCAAGTGTAATTAGAACCCATAAAGCCAATATCAACTAAATTACAATCAAGGATCATATTGCAAAATTCTTCTATAGAATAAATATTGGGAGAGCAACCACCACTCCATTTCTAAAAAAAATAAAATAGTGTTGAAATCACCATCCACAAACTAAGGTTTATTGATCGAGGTAGCAAAATTTCTCAAATTATCCTAAAGGAGATTTCAACCAGATCTATAAAAAAAAGCATAAACAAAAGAGCTCAAAACACAGTAGTCACCATGAGAGATTTGAGCATTAACAACTTGTTCAAAATTATCAATAATAAAAGCCTCAATGATTCCAAAAACACTAGATCTTATTACTAACATTGGAGTAAAATTTGTTGTAGCCGATCATTCTAGCAACATGATTAATTTTATTAGCATGAATAACAGGTTCCAAAATAATGAGTAAAGAAAATTTATGAATACATAAAGATTTCTAATGATTAAAATATAGAGGGTACCAATCTAACGCTCCTAATAAGAAAATTGAACATAATGAAGTAAAACGGGGAAAGAAAAGGATAATTAAGAGAAGAGTAAGAGGCTATAGCAGATCTAATGTTTATATTTGTGGCTAATTTTAACACTTTTTTTTTCTTTTTGGCATGATAAGTTTGAAAACCATTTTCTTTTCCCTTAGAGTCATCATCGAGTAAGATTTAGTAACATTGGTCACCAATTTAAGAGACTTCTCCAAGTGTTTATAGAGGAGTTCATTACGTATTGCTCAAATCAAGTTGAAAAGTAGGATTAACATGAATATTAATATTAGAAATGAGATGGTGACGATTTAGAACCATTAAAAGCACAGATAGTTAAATCCAGATCATAAATATTTTTAGCCTGGTTGACATCATTTAAATCCTCATTAAAAAATTAATATTCATCGATCAAAGTCAGCATAAAAGTAAGGATAGAATCAAAGGAAATAGAATCATCGTCCAATAACCTTGAAAATTTGTTATTCTTCGCATTAGAAATTCTTAAATTTAAAGAAGATGTAAGAGGTAAGTCATCTTTCCCATTTTGAAAATTAGTCAAAGCCATAGCAATAGTAGGATCCAAAACTGGTTCAATAGAAATGACCCTGATATTCAAGGAGTCAACCTCAATAGCAACCTTCATACTAGTCTTAGGATCTGAGGCTAATTTTTGAACATATGTAGCGATCGGCTTATGACTAGGAACAAGATTTTATTTGGGAGGATTTCTCTTTTTTAAATGATGATGGAGAATAAAGAAATGAGAATTTTCATGGCCATGAATTTTATAGTTAGAACAAAAAATTGGAAGATTCTCCAATTTAACCTTTTATGAATACCCATATTTTTCAGAGCCAATCCAAACTTCCTTAGGGTATTCTTTTAGTTATGTCTAATTCCACTAGGATATAGCCACAGAAGGCGAGATGCTTTCGTGATTGGTCAGTTAAGGCCAAAAAGAGGCCCAACTGCAAAAAGCACATCATGTGTAACAAAATGAATGGGCATATTAAGAAGAGATAACCCCACAAAGATAATAAGAGATTCCTCTTTAATGTTAAAAAGGGGTGACCACTTTAGTAAGCGCATTTGATAATTAAAGATAAACAGTGATGCATAAAAATATGTGAATAATCTAGATCATTAGAAAGTTGAATTAGAATATCGAGGGTCAATAAGATCGAGAAGGCACCGTATGCTTAAGATGATGAAAAAGGTGCGATTTTATCCAAATTTTCTGACGTAAAACAAATTTTCTAACAAGAGAGAATTCAAATGGTTTCACCAATAATTCAACATCCACATCAAAGAACATAATGACTACCAAACCATGAAAGAAGTCAAAATGAGATTAACCAACTCTACATGGTGAGAAGCCTTACTAGAGAGCGCTTCCTTAAATGATTTAGTAGAATTTGTAGCATTTGGGCTGCTGATCCCAAAAATGTCTGATGTCTTAGCCAAAGCATCCAAAATTTGAGGTGGAGCCATATAAATCAAACTCACCATATTCATGATTAAGGACGAAGCACCACATAATTGGACCGATGCCATTCAATCCTTTAATTCATTCAAAACTGAAGCCAAAATTGTAGAGATCCCCAGATGGGAATGCACCACTAAGAGGGATAAAAAAAATCACCAGAGAGAAGAGAGCGCTCGGGAGGGAGGGAGGGTTTTTAAGTTTGGGGTTAGGGTTAGGGTTAGGGTTGGGGTTAAGGTTAGGGTTAGTGTTAAGTTTTAGAGTTAGGAGTTAGGGTTAGGGTTAAGGTTAAGGTTTAGGATTTAGGTTTTAGTGTTTAGGCTTTAGGGTTTTAAGGTTTAGGGTTTAGAGTTTAGGGTATAGGGTTTAGGGTTAGCTTAGGGTTTAGGGTTAGTTTAGGGTTTAGACTTTAGGGTTTAGGCTTTAGGGTTTAGAGATTTCAAGGTTTAAGGATTAGGGTTAAGGGTTAGTTTAGAGCTTTTTTTGGGAAACCCCATATAGGGGGAATTTTATTACAACAAAATAAGGTTATAAGGTCCATCGGGATAAACTCAAAACTCTGCTCAAAGAGCTAATCAACTGAGGGTAAATCCCTATCTAAGTACAACCAAAAGCAAAATAAAAGAGAAAAGGAAAGGAAAAGATACAAAATGATTAACAAAGATAATCCAATGGATAGATCTGGGCCAAAAGCTCTTTAGGATGAGAGAATGCATGGCACTAGAACAAACCTATAAGAGAAAAGAAATGCATCTGCAAAATGTAGAAAGGTAAAAATTAGAATTAAAAGCAATACAGACAAAGTGAAAAATTAAGCGACATAAGCGAGAAAATTATAGAGAAGTGTGTGAGAGAAGGCTAGCTCATCACACCAAATTGGGGCAGATGCAAATATGAGCATCCAAACTTGAGTGGAAGGGTTACATCACAAGAGCTACTACCAAACCAAAAAAGAGTGAAATCATCATAGCCATCATAGCTTGCAAACCTGTGGGAAGATAGCAGCCATTTGTTGAAAGTCTTATGAGCCTTAGTACCTGCAAACCTAAACAAAGCCATATACACTAAAGAAAAGGAAACATCAAAGAGCAGAATGGGAGAGGGGATCCCTTGCAGGATAAATATCATCAATATAGTCACCACAGCATGAGAATCCACATATGAAAATGAACCATCTTTGCGGATCCACCTTTTAATACAGCCAAGAGTATAACTAAGCTAGCATGAATACCCACCACAAGAAAATAGCAGAAAAGGCCAGACAGAGGATAAAAAAAATATACAACCGATTGAAAAGCCTGCTGAAATCCTACTAAGCAAATCAATTAGCATCCCAAACATATGGGACATATATGAAACTTACAGGCCAGGAGTACAGCTCAAGAATTTTCCTAGAAAAGATACCCATTTAGAATAAGCAGTGCAAATGTTAACAACCCCCTTGTTAATAATCATTGTAGAAGTTAACAAATAGAAAATGTAAAGTGAGACAGCATAACCCAAACCCAAAATATAATAAGAAATGTAGAAGTCTAACAGAACCAAGATGGGAATGAAGTAGCAGATTAGGTGGACGGAAAAGCAATAATAAGGCACACCCCACATAAACAACACCAAATAAAGACAATCAGAGACAACCCGGTAGCAACTTCTTTGGGCATAAAACTGATATTTCATCAATGACCAAGACAGCAAATAATAGCTAGCTGGCCGTAAAACCACTCATTCAGAGTAGAAAGTGCATAAGTTAATAACCAAGTAGGTAATAGCATAATCACAGTGATCTACACAAGTCTCTGAACCAAGATGGAAAAATAGCGGATTAAATAGACCACAAACATCAGTGATAAGTCGGCGTCATAAACGAAAATAATCAAAAAAATAATCACATAAGTCCTGAAAATCCAACAACCAACAATTAAAATAGCAAAACAATTATTGTACCCACCATAAGATAATCTAGTAAAACATAGTGGTACATCATAGACACGAAAGGGGTTCAAAGGAGAGCCAACATTGAAATCCTTCAAGATAAAGAAAAGTAGGCCAGCAGCTAAGCCAACATCATCAGTAAAAGCAGACTGGAAAGAAAACAAAAAGTAATTCCAATCCTGCAAAGAGACAATAATAATAAGAGCTGGTCTCTCCATATAGGTTGGGAGGTGAGGTTTGCAAGAACAAAAAAACAACCCGAGCGGCTGGACATTAGACCCAAAAAGCCAACAACCAACAATTAAAGTAGCAAAACAATTATTGTAACCACCATAAGATAATCCAGTAAAAAAATAGTGGTACAACAGATACACGAAAGGGGTTCAAAGGAGAGCCATCATTGAAATCCTTCAAGACAAAGAAAAATAGACTAGCAGCTAAGCCAACATCATCAGTAAAAATAGGATGGATGGAAATCAAGAAGTAATTCCAATCCTGCAAAGAAATAAAAATAATAACAAGGGTATTGCAGTTTCTCTCCTTACAGGTTGTGGAGGTGAGGTTAGAGAGCATAAGAGTAGCCACAGCTCTATTAAAGAGAGAAAAGATAGATAAATTAGGGCATGTCATGAAGATATATAAAAATATATCAATTAAATAATGAGACAAAGAAAGTCATGAGCAACACGATTTAGAAAAAGGAAAGAGACAAAACACAACTTTAATCATAAAATGGAAAATAGATACAGTAAGACCCATAAATAAAATATTGATGGCAAGAAGTCTGTCCTTGTTGATCAGAAAGTAAAGTAGAAAGTAAAACATCTCCCTCCAATAGATCTGACTGATAAGGGAAAATATCTCCATCTAGTAGGTTAGAAAAAAAGGAAACACCTTACCATTAACAATGGAAACAACAGAAGCAGTAAGACCCAAAATAAGGTTAGGGTAATTAATGCAACAATAGATGCCACAGAGATCACAAAATAACCAGAAAGGGGTATCAAGAAGATGCATCAGGAAAACACAGAGAAATAACAACACTAAATAGAAGTTGGTCATGTAGTTAAACAAGTAATACAACAGACCAAAATAATAGGATGAATTAATTTCTGAGGTAAGGGAGTCAAGTATTGTCAAAATTAACCAAACCATGCAAATGTTTAGGTAGTGTAAGTTCATCAAATAATTTTATTCCATCTAATCTAGCACCCAGATTAGCAAGATAATCAGAACATGCATTACCTTCACACCATACATGAGTGATTTTAAAATAGAGTTGAGAAAGGAGAGCTCTAGTCTGCTTTAGAAGGTAGTACAATTATGTATTGCCCACTTAGGTGGAAGTCTAAAAACTAAACATAAAATAAAATTAAAATAATCCTAAAATAAAATAAAATAATAACTAAATAAAAACCTAAACCTAAAAAACAAATCTAAAAATTTATAAAAAAATAAAACTTAAACCCTAAACTAAAAAAAGGCTTAAACCTAAAATAAACAAAATAAACATAAACATAAACGTAAAACAAAATAAACTAAACTAGAATAAATTAAACCTAAACCTAAACCTAAACCAGAATTAAATAAAATAAAATAAAATAAAATAACCTAAACCTAAATAAAAAAACTAAATTAAACCTAAACATAAAAAAATAAAATAAAAACCTAAACTTAAACCTAAAAATAAAAAATAAAACCTAAAGCTAAAAAATAAAATAAAAATAAAACTAAACCAAAAAAAAGTAAACATAAACTTATACCTAAATAAAAAAATAAACTAAAATAAAAAATCGAAGCTAAAATAAATAAACCTAAAATAAATTAACTAAACTAAATAAAAAATAAAAAAATTAACCAAAATAAAATAAAAAATAAAATAAATTAAAATAAATTAAAATTTAACTAAATAAACCTAAACTTACTAGTTTACTTAATTAAAAAATTCTAAACCCTAAACACTAAACCTTAAATCCTAAACCCTCCAAATAACCATAAATTAAACCCCCCACCCTATGACCCTAACTTAATATCTGCTTAAAAAACCAACCTACCTAAATCCTACCCTCTTCATTGTATCTCTACCATAAACCCTGACTAATGAAAACCCCAAATCTAAACCAGCCCAGGCACTTAAACTGAGGCTATCCACTTCCCTAACTAATCCTCCCTACCAAAAATAAACCTCCCTCCCTGACCCTGGGCCTCCTAAACCTGACCCTGGGAACCTACCATCCATATGACTACTTTTTTAAATCTCTCTACCTACCCTAAACTCTTGGACCCTACCAAAGCTCTCTAAACCCTCCTACCCTAAACTGGGCCCTCCTAAATATACCCAAATAACCTAAACTCTAAACTAAATGAACCTAAAATAAAATAAATAAACATAAACCTTAAAATAAAATATAATAAAATGCCTTGCAAAACCATAAAATAATATAACAATAAACTAAAATAAAATAAATTTTAAAACTAAAAAAATTAAAATGAGAATAAAAACTTAAATAAAATATAAACTAAACATAAATTAAAAATAAAATAAACCTAAAAATAAAATAAAATAAAAATTAAATAAAAAGCTAAACCTGAAAAGTAAACCTTAAAATAAAACCTAGAAATAAATAAAAAAATAAAACCTAAACCCAAAACTAAAAAAACCTCAACCTAAAATAAAAATAAAATGAACAAAATAAAATAAATCTAAATGTAAACAAAAATAAATAAAATGTAAACCTAGTCCTAGTCTTAATATTGACTGAGAGCTTTTGATTTTGTTCTTTCATATTCTTTCGAAGTAGTCTGACATGTGCTTTGACCAAGTATGTGGGATTAACACTTTCATGCTAAATTCTGAGCACAAGGCAAGTACCAATCAAAAGGTAATTCTATTAAATCTATATGTGAATCATCCTCAAGTTTTACATCAACATCTTGACTTGAGGATGATGCTCCCAAAAAGAACTTTTGAGTCTTCACACTTGTGGTTGCCTTAAGGGATTCCTTAACTACCAAACCATTAGCTTTTTGAGAGGAAACTGGGGTCAGAGCTAAGGTTCTTAATTGATGCCAAATTATTTCACATATAGACTTATATACACTTATGCTTTGCTTTAGAGCCAAGTATACATCACTATCTGGCTCAGGTGCCACCTCAAAGGGAATCTACTGCTGAGAAGAGCTGGTTGGTGTGTTAACTATATAAGACTCATCCTATGAGCTGGATTCTAAGTTTATATGGAAAGCAGGTGTACTCAGGTAGCTATGACATATCTTCTATTGGGTGGCTAATAAAGAGGTTTTCCATCCCTGGGACTGCCTCTGAATTGGCCTCTTCCTCACTGGGGTTAGTCATCCTACTCATATGTTTGGATGGAGTAATGAATTGTGGGTGCAATCTAATGTCAAGCTCCACTTCCTCCTCGAAGTCTATTTTCTCTCCCTTTTATTTTCTTCTTCATTTTCTCTTTTCTTTTCTTTTTATTTTTCTCTTTCTCTTTCTTTTTCTTTTTCTTTTTTTTCTTTTATTTTCTCTTTTCTTTTCTTTTTATTTTTCTCTTTCTTTTTCTTTTTCTTTTTTATTTATTTTTAAAATTTGGCCAAGTTCACGAGAATAGACTTGTTGATTTTGAGGGAGGTAGTAAGCCATATCCTCGTATATGCCGACCTTGTGAACTGGAAATGTCTTGAGATCTTATTTGACATAATAGACGATCCCACAACTCATAAACTTCATATATTGATGTAGAGAGGATGAAACTATGTTGTTCTCATGTATCCATGGTCTCCCAAGCAAAGCATTGAAAGATATATCTAAGTCTATAATGTGAAACTTGGCATCGGCCTTCCAATCATCTATCTCAAAGGGCAACACTATGGAGCCTAAGTCTTGTTGACCTTACTTCTGGTGCGTGTGTTCAATCTTCCCATTTTAGACATAGGAGTCTTATAGACACTACGACTTCCCTACTCATAAGACACTTCTAACAATTACGTAAACACTTAACCTAAGCCTAAATACTTAAAAAGGTTAACCATAGGATTAGGTTATGCCTTAGGGATTAGGATAATCCACCTACCCTACAACCCAAATCCAATCCATGTTCACCTTCTCAAGTTAAACCTCAAGTTGAATTCAAACAACAAATTCAAATCCAAATCAAATTCCAAAACCAAATGTTTGAAGCCCATGATCAAATCCAAACTTGAAACCCTTCCTAAGTCATATGACCTATCCCATGGACTTAGCCAAATCTTAATCCAAATCAATCCAAAATCAATTGATTTTTCTCATAATAAATTTATATCTTCAATCATCTTCTAAATATAAATCAAATCTACATTCAAAAATCAAAACTAAATCAAATTAAAAACAAAACCCTTCCTAAGTCATATGACCTATCCATGGACATAGCCAAATCTTAATCCAAATCAAGTCAAACTCAATTGATTTTTACACAAATAAAAAATATTTTCAATCATCTTCACAAATTTAAATGAAATATACATTTAAATCATCAAAATTAAATCAAACCAAATCAAAATCCAAACCTAAGCAACATGACCCAACTCCATGGACTTAGCCAAATTCCTTCATTCCAGAACCCAAATTCAATTGATTTTCTTATGAATCAATCATACCTTCAATCAAATTCACAAATATAAATGAAATCTATAATCATCAAGCCAAACCAAAATCAACCTAAGTCAAACCCAACTTAACCCTTTTGACTTGAAATATTCAAATGAACCAAAACCCACTTGAATCAAATAACGCAATTGAATATCAATCCCAAATCCATATAAAAACTCAACTAAATCAAACTCAACCAAAAATCAAGCCAACTAAACCCAATTGGTCCACTTGACCCAAAGTAGTCGATTTGACCTATTTGAGCCAAGATCTAATCCTACCCAAATTGGATTGAACCAAGCCCATCGTAACCTCCCATCATGATTGTTGATCACCCTAAATTGATCAATTATCATAAATTGGGTCAAACCAAGTCAACTTGGTCATTTTACCAAGTCAACCCATATGATCCCGAACTAGCCAAATTGCAACCTATGATAAATCCCTTGACACTAATGATTCATACCAAATCAAAATCAATATTTGAATATGACTTGACCTTCAATTGAGTCTAACCAAACCTAATTGGCCATCTTGACCCAAGTTGACCCAAATTGACCTAAAAGACCAAATTGGATCAAATCAAATTATAAACAAATTTGATTACAACCAATGGCTCAAGTTCATTCCAAATATATTGTTGAACTTGACCAAAGCTATGATTGGACCCAATTGAATCCAATTGACCTAGCCCAAATTGACCTAAAGGTTCAAGTTGGCCTAAATCAAAATCAAGTCCAAATTAATTGAAACAAAAGCCTACAGTCATCTTTAATTGGTCAACTAAACCCAAACCAACACCCAGCCCAAGCCAATTTGGCCAATTTAGTCAAATTGGTCAACTTAACCCATTTGAGCCAAATGAATTCAAATGAGCCAAAATCAAATCTAAGCCAAACTAAACCAAACCAATTGAACCAAAACATCCCAAATGATCATATGAACTTGACCCAATCCTTGGTTTTGACTAATTTGATCAATTGGTTAACTTAACCCAATTTGACCTAAATAAGTCAAATTGAGCCAAACCTAACCAAATCAACTCCAATTGACTTGAAACTTGGGCTAACCCACTTTTGGCTAATTTCAAATATGCCCAAATCAAATCTAATGCCAAATGATCATTCTACACTTGGGTCAAGGGCATCACATGATACAAATCACCCATTTAAGTGGTCATTTCCATTCCTTAGACACTTGGTACTCTCCCAATGGTCCACTTAGGCTAAGACGCCCAACGAGGGGTGGTTTGGTCAGCCATGACCCATGGGTGGTGAAATCACCTCACCCTCCCCATTAGAGCATTTTAAACCCATAGGACACCCATGATTCCTCCTTGGCAACCACATCCACACCTTCAACCAACCAAGTCGAGCCAACTCACCTCCTCCACACACCCATGACTCCTTGTGATGGTGGTGACCACTAGAAGCCAAACATGATCCGTCGATCAAGATGAAGGCGTATACACTCCCTTATTTCCACTCAAACACACAAAAAATTATTCTTTAGAGCCCTAGCTACCCAAGATGAGCCATTAGAGCCATTCCCTAAGCCCCCAAGCTCATTCCTCAATCAAAAAATGCCATCCCCATCTATCTAAATAGGTCACTATAATTTCTAATATAACTTCCATATTTCTCTATCAAAATCAAATTAACTTTGTACACACCTTCCTAGGCCTCATCGAGCAAGAATGAATCATCTCCCAAGCTTCTCGAGCAACAGAGGTGGGACTTTGATCAAAGTTGAGCTCCAAATCATTGGTTCATGGCCTTCTGAGTGAACACTGAGGAATTGTTCCAACTGTTGCTCAACAGGGCTTCGTATCCACTAGATGAAGCTTCCTCAATCGTTAAAGCTGCTCGTCTTGAGCTTCGATGAAGTATGCTTCCAAAACTGATCCTTAGGTAAAAATGGGTTGGACCTTTTTGAAGAAAACTTGCATCTCGTGTGATTTTGATCGTTTGATCCCTCTGATCGATGTCGTGAAGGTGTGGGATTCTTTTGGAGTTGATCCAAGCTCGGGTAAGCTCAGATCATGTGATAAATGGTGGATAGACTCCATTCTCCCTCACTCGAGTTACTTTAGATCACGCACCATCCATTCTTTGTGATCAGAATAGATGATCATGATTAGATCTGCTACATCAATCTGATTTAATCTTATTATGATGTGGGATTAATCATAGCCATCCAATCTTAGATCGGATGGCAGTGAGAAAGCACATCCGACATCGCCATGTAGGCACTGAGTTGGATAAGTTTTAAGTAGCCAATCCCATCGTGCCATGTGGAAAGAATGTCGTGTTAGTGCGCCACATGGCGCCAACAGGATTAGGCTCTAATTAGGCTTAATTAATCATTTTTAATGATTAAAACTTCTAAAAATCATAAAAAAATCATAGAGAAATTAAAAACTACAAATAAATACTCATTTTAAAGGTATTTCAGAGGTGAATTAATTAAAAATGATCTTAACTAATTTTGAACATTAATTAAGGTTTAATTAAAGTTTAATTACAAAATTAATTATCTTAATTAATTCTTAATTACTTGAGCAATTAATACCAAATTTTATGGGTTAATTTAATGATATGACCTATGTCTCCTATGATTTTCTTGGGATTTATTGCTCACTTAATTATAAAAATTGACTAATTAAACCTTAACTACTCTTTTAAGTTAATTAATGATTAATTAATCTCATGAACAGTAATAAATTGGTTAATTAAGTTTATTAATCATTATTCAATAGTAAGTGAACTAAGGAATAGGGTTGGGACCCCTTTCCCTAAGTTCATTTCACCTTATTTTAAAATGTAATTAATTAAATCACTAAATCAAATTGCGATCATAATCACACCAAACCTTAATTAATTAAATAATGGGGTTTATCTTTAGGTGTTTAATAACCTATGGAGTTTAATGAAATTATAGTTAGTCCACATGTGTGGGAAAACCATAAGTAAGTAATTAATTAAGTAATCTAATTAACTATTAATCATGAGCCAATTCCATTAGGCCCCTTTTATTTTCAAGGATCATTGCAAGTTTATTTTCCATGCATATCATGTTGGTTCATAATTATTTAGTTAATTACTTTAAGGTGACATAGATAAGAGTAATTAATTAAACTAATTAAAGGTTCAACTTAATTAGCCCATAAAATCAACTTAATTACATTTCTTTAAATTAAATCAAATCACTAATGTGGGAATAGGTTTAAAATAGCAAGTGATGATTTCTCTTCTCCTCTTTAAATCAAATCAAATCCAAAACTTAATTAATAAAGAAGATTTGGTTTGCTTTAAATAATCTTACTTGATTTGATTGTCCTTAAGAACTAGTTTGGTTGAATGAATCACATGCTTATATTAGATTGTCCTCTTTCAAATCATGTTAAATTTGGTATGTCATTTCAATTCATGCGTCCATCTTTTCAAAATCAAGTAAAATAAAATTGATTTCTTTTATCTAAGCTTCCATGTGTTGATTTAATTTATTATATGCATGGCTATTATCACTATTTAATCTAAATGTATTTTTTAAAAGCTTATAGTTGATTAATAATATATGTTATGATGCATGTTATAAATACATAAGAAATTCATGTGCTTATAGCTTAAGTGTATGAATGTTGAGTTCTCTTTCCTCTATTCATATGTTGATTTATATAAGATTTAATGGTAATGGGTATATAGTCTGGACATCCTGGGAACATGAGGCTTTAGCTAGCCCCAAGGAAGTCATTTGATTACTTCACTTCCCTGGTTTATTACTTGTTTGATGAAATCGAAAAGAAGAAATGTAGAACCTTAATTTGTTCTCTGTTAAAAAAAACCAAAACCCTACCAAAACCTAAACACTAAACCCTAAACACTAAACCACAAACCTACAACCCTAAAACCTACAACCCTAACCAAAACCTACAACCTTAAACCCCACTAAACCATAAACCCTAAAACCATAAAGCTAAACCAAAATCAACCCTAAAACCTAAACATATTCTAAATAAAATCTAATAATAAATAAATAAAATCTAAAATAAATAAAAAAATAAAATAAATAAAACCTAAACTAAAACCTAAACCTAAACCTAACCTAAAATAAAATTAAAATTCAAAACTAAAATAAAATAAAATTACTCAAAACCTAAACTAAACTAAAAAAAATAAACCTAAAATAAAACCTAAATAAATAAACTAAAAATAAAGTAAAATAAAGTAAACCTAAACCTAAACCTAAAAAATAAAATAAAATAAAACCTAAACCTAAACTAAAAAAACCTAAAATAAACAAATAAAATAAACATTCACCTAAACTAAAATAATTATAATAAAATAAACTCCTAAACCTAAAATAAACTAAACCTAAAAAACTAAAATAAAATAAATTAATTAAAATAAACCTAAACTAAAAAATAAAACCAAAAATAAACTTGAAATTAAAACATAAACATCCTAAAAATAAAATAAACCAAATAAACCTAAATAAAAAATAAAAAACCTAAAAATAAAATAAAACTAAACTAAAAAATAAACATAAACCTAAACCTAAAATAAACTAAAATAAATATAAACTAAATAAATAAACTAAACTAATAAATAAAATAAATATAAATATAATAAAAAAAATAAAACAAACTAAAACAAATAAACTAAAATAAACCAAACCTAAAATGGGGTTTGAATTTATAAAACCCTACATAAACTCTAAACCCTAGATCTACCCTAGGTGGAGGCACCAAATTGACTGGGCTAAATCTACTGATCCTGGAGGGACCCTGGGATGATCACTGAGCTCTTGAAGCACTGAGTAAACATGGATAGTTGGGCTTTACTGATCCTCTGACCTGGGTGAGTGGGTCACTAGATCAACCCTAACCTATCAACTCTGATAAAAAAACTACTAAATTATAATTTATGACCTAACTTCAACTAATGATACATTTAATCTAATAAAAAAAACTGGCTAAAAACTGAGAAGACCATCCATACCCTAAACTCCATAAACCCTAAAAACCAAAACCTAAACTAAATAAACCAAAAAATGTAAAATAAATAAATTTAAATTGAAATAAAATAAAATACAAACTAAACTAAAACCTAAACTAAACCTAAAATCAAAATAAATTAAAATTAATAATAAAAATAAACTAAAATAAATAAATAAACCTAAACTAAACTAAAAAAAAAATAAAATAAACTAAAAAATAAAGACTAAATAAAATAAAGCTAAATGTAAAATAAAACTAATATCAACTTAAAATAAAATAAAATAAAATAAAATAAAATAAACCTAAAATAAAACCTAAAATAAATAAAAATTAAAACCTAAATCTAAACTAAAAGAAAAGCTAAACCAAATAAAATAAAATAAACAAAATAAAATAAACCTAAACTTAAACTAAAATAAACTAAAGTAAAATAAATAAAAGCTAAACCTAAACCTAAACTAAATAAAATATAATAAACTAAAAATAAACCTAAACCTAAACTAAAATATAAAACCTAAAAATAAGCATAAAAACCTAAAACCCCACAAAAAAAATAAAATAAAACCTAAACCTAAACCTAAAAATAAAATAAAATCTAAACCTAAAAATTAAATAAAATACAACAACTAAAAAATAAACATAAACCCAAACCCAAATCTAAATAAACAAAAACCTAAACTAAAATAAATAAACTTAAAATAAATAAACTAAACTAAATAAAAAAAAATAAACCAAAATAAAAATAAAATAAAATAAACTAAAATAAATCAAAACTAAATAAACCTAAACATACTTGGTTTACTTAATTTAAAATAAATATAAACCCTAAACCTTAAACCTACAACCCAAAACCTTAAACCCTAAACCCTAAAAGTATAAACCCTAAAATCTTAAACCCTAAACTCAAAACCCTAAACCTTAAATTGTAAACCCCAAACCCTAAACCTAAACCTAAAGTAACTAAAAAACATAAAAAATAAACTTAAACCCTAAAACCTAATAAACCTAAACCTAAACCTAAACCCTAAGAATGGAAAACCATGATGTGGCTTGCTAGATCTGGCTGGAGGTGGCAGGCTATTCTTAGGTGGTGGGATCTGGAGGTTTTGGTGGATATGGAGATCTTTAGCATTGGTTGTTAGCCTAGAGTGATAGAGATTACTCATGGTGGTGGTAGGCGAGAGATGGGATATGATGGTGGATTACTCAAGGGGGAGTTGATGGAAGGCAAAATTGAAGGATGTATTATCTACTTATGGAAGGTTTAGATTATAATAGAGCGATCTAGTTATTTTTTGATTTACTCTATGTGTGCTCATTTTGTCTATTTTGTAGTATTAAAAACTTGGTGTGTTACTTGGTTGATGAAATCAAAAGAAGAAATGTTGAATTTGATTTAAGAAAACAAAACCCTACACATTAAACACTACCCTAAACCCTAAACTCTAAAATCCAACCCTAAAACTTAAACCCTAAACCCTAAAACCCTAAACCCCAAATCATAAACCTTCAGTACCCTAAATCCTAAAATAAAACTTAAGAAAAAGTAAAAATAAAACCTAAACCTAAACTAAAAAAAATCTAAAAAGTAAACAAAATTAAATAAACACCTAAACTAAATAAATAAAATCTAAACCAAAATAAAATACAAATAAAACTAAACTAAAACATAAACCAACATACCTAAATAAGCTAAAATACTACCTAAACTAAAATAAATAAACTAAAATAATAAACTAAAATAAATAAAAAATACCTAAAAAATATAAATAAAATAAACTAAAATGTTTAGATAAACTAATTGCATAGCCTAGTTTACTTAATTTAAAAAAGGCTGAAACCTAAACCTTAAATCCTAAACCCTAGGCCTTAAACCAATCCCACAAATATCCAAACCTTAAACCTACCCCAGACAAACAACCATAAACTAAACCCTAAACCCTGTAACACTAAACACTAAACCCTACCAAACCCTAAACCTTAAACCAAACCCTAAACCCTACTTTAAAATCCTAAACTTTAAATCTACCCAAACCTAGGTAAAACTACCCTAAACCCTACTTTCCTAAACCTAAACCTAAATCCTACTAAACTAGATAAAAGGAACCACATAGAAAATCAAAATCCTATATAACTGGGCCTCCTACTTAAGACAGGTTCCATGAGATCGTATGGGTCGTTCTTCATTTCTCCAACTTCCATCAATTTGCCTCAGTAGTGGGATACTATCATATCCCAATCTCTCCCTCTGCCACCACCAGGAACCTCCATCGCTCTCCGCATCCATAACCACCACTGACCACCACCTCCATATCCACTTGTGCCTCTAGATTCCCCACCACCACTGTGATATCCACCACCTCTGCCATCACCTCCACTGCTAGATCTGCTTACCTAGCTTGGTGATTTTCCGTAGATAGGTTCTAAATTCTTTTAGGTTTATTAAGTTTTAGGGTTTAGATTTATTTTAATTTATTTAGTTATTTTTTAGGTTTAGGTTTGGGGTTTAGGGTTAAGCTAATTTGATTTGTGTTTATTTTATTTTGTTTATTTTAGGTTTAGGTTTTTTTTAGTTTAGGGTTTGTTTTATTATTTAGGTTTTTTTTTTAGATTTTATTTAGTATTTATTTTATTTACGGTTTTATGCGACCATCCTTCAAGATCTTTGATGGCAGCAGGAACACACGATAACACATTGCACACTTTAGTGCCGGTTGTTGCAACACCATTGGCAGTAACACACTCCTCTTCTGCTTTTTTATTAGCAGTCTGTCAAGTGTTACATTTGATTGGTACACCGAACTGCTTAATGATTCGGTGAAGAATTTTGCTAAGTTGGAGCACCATTTCATCAAGAGTTTGCTGGAGCACAGTAGAGGGTGACTGTAGGCAACCTCATTATAGAGAAATAGAAACTCAACGAGTTCCTTGTTGAAAACATTGTCAGGTGGCGCAACCTGAGCATGAAATGTGAACTAACAACTGTATGAACAACATGCCATTGAAATTCTTCTCAAGAATATACATAGCCCGGTCCCCTTCATGCTTAAGTATTTTACCATCAAAACATTCGAGATATTAATCAACAAGGAGGTTAGCCTACAAAGGAAGCCAAATAGTTTCTCTTTAGACCAATCATTTAGACCCAAACCTCATAAGGTGTTTGAGAAGCCGGATAGTTGTGTCAATGACGAGGAAGCACTAGCTAAAGTTTAATATATGAGGATGAGTTTAGCGACCTCCTTTGTAACCTCCATTTCCACCACATCACATCATATGACCCGACAATGACTATTTCCACCATGTCAGCAGCCTAACCAGTAGCGGTATTCATATCCATCACTAGGTAGCTACTTTTCACCTACTCTTATCGATAGATTGAATAAGCCATATTCATTCAAGAGGGAGGTAGTTAGAAAAATCTTTAAGAATCTCTTAAAGAAACCTTACTTTTAGTAACCAGAGCTTAGAATGTGTGAGGAAATGGGCAAAAGCAATGATCCTTGCTATTGCCCCTACCACCGCATGTTAAGCCATATCTTAGAGGATTGTATCACTTTTAAGGATTAGCTTGAGCACAGCTACAAGTTGGGAGCCATAGTTATCTTTAAGGAATGCTTATTAGAACAACCATCTAGTTCTGTTAGAGTAATCTTTGGGGATACTTTCCATCCTCTTAAAACCAAAGAAGGTTAGGATATCTCCCTATCCCGAACCTCTGAGAAGATCATTTCTAAGATCAAGAACCTTTTCTTGCTTTAAGTAGCTTAAACCTCCAACACCAAGGAAGGTTTGTTGGTGGCAAGGACAACTCTAGGAGGGTGACAACCCAATGCTAGCAACTCACCATAGGGATAGTCCAATAGCAACGCCATAGTCTAGTCCTCCCTCCACCTCTACCACCTCTTCTACCAACTCTTCTTCTACTACCAGGAGCATTGTATGTATGGATAAGGACACTAAATCTCTTACTCTACTTATTTTACTTGATTTCTATCATGTACCTTCACCCAAAAAGAAATTAATGAAGAAAGTTGATTCTACTTATATATTGTCTACTTCTGATGTTCTTGATTTTATTCATATAGAAAGCTCTCCGAGTCTAAATAAAAATAATAGCTCTAGTAGTTTTGGTCCTTCCCTTTTTGATCAGAATTAGACTATCCTTTTCTAAATCAATTAGGTTCACCTCTTTAGATTGACATGGAGTTAACTAACTCTAAGGATATCATAGAAGAAGCTGTTGGTAAGCCCGATGAGAAGGTAAAACTTTCCACATGCTCATCATTCCAAAAAGTCACTAAAGTTAACCTATGTAGTGGCAAAGTTCTACCTCCTAGGGTAGCACTTCAGGGTAAGGGTAAGCAGGTCATTGAATCTAGTGAGCAGATAGCCTCTCCATAAGATGCTCCACCCATTGATATGCTTATGGAGGACCAAGCTAGAGTTGATTACAATTTCCTAGCTCATCTTAGAAAGTTTCCTACTAAGTTAAGCATATATGATGCCCTTGTCTTATCCAAAGAGATGAGGGAATCTCTAAGCAAGTCCTTACTTGATCTAGAGGTATGCTTGGCTCAGCTAACAACTATGAAAGAGGAGTCATGGCACTCAAAGGATATCTTAGGAGTTACATTCAATAATGAAGACTTACTCCTAGGGACGAACGAGCACAACCACCTCTTTACATTATATATTTTGAGTTGAAATTTAAGTAGATTACTAGGGCTTCTAATCCACCAACACAAGGTTGTGGGAATGCCTAAAAGGTGAGGGTATGCTTGTAGGAAAGAAATAGCTACCTTAGATCATAAATCTAGGGAGCTTTAGTGAATATAACATGACCTAAATCTAGCGATAGGTGGACATAAGGTTTTCCTCCATGCGAGAATAAATCTAACCACGGACTTATAATCACCTGGAGTGGCCTCCAGCTAACTCCTCCTACAATTTTAAAACCATGTAGTCTAGTCTTATGAATTGCAAGATAGCTAAAGTAGATATTTAATTAGAAAGAGACTAAATTACTAAACACATTCTTCAAGAGACTAGAGCATGAGTGGTATGAGCATATGACTTAATCTATAGATGCAAAATATTTTCAAATTTTATTTCATTTTAGACACATCATTTTGAGTGAAGCTTTAGGATTTCTTATGCCTAAATTCATAATGAAATATGTTATGGGTTAAATCAACTAGAAGAAGGTGTTCTCCATCACAAAGGATGCCCTCACAGGTCAAGCATTCCTTTATCGTGCAAGGATGGAGATCCTTCATGTTCAAATGAGATAGAATATCCATGGATGATGTGAAACATACAACCATACAACTAAGGGGTTGCTAGATCTTTTAATTATTTTATTTTTTATCTTAGGCTTTATGATGATGTTTTGAGTTGTTTAAAATTTAGTTATGAGTGATTAGTTGGTTAGAAAAGTTATTTTCATCCTAGGAGCCTAATCGTATCCATGCAACACATTAAAGAATCAATCATTTAAGAAAATATGAAAAGCATGTTGTCTGCATAATGTAAACATAAGATCAAATAATTATATAAACTATCTTAAAAGAGTAAAAGGTCGTGCTTGCTTTAAAGGTATCACAAGGGGGACAAACCCTTATAGCTCATCCCAATCTCCCATAGCACTAATCTTAATTCTATTGCAAAATTACATTTATGTGGGAAAGGTAAATCTAACTACACTTGCAAAGTAGATGTTAGGTAAATCAACATATAATCTCAATTGTATTTATAATTTGGACTTTACACATGGGTAACTATGCCCAACTCTCCTAACTTGGATTATGCTTAAGGATTTAAATAACCTACAAAAAGAGCATTCACATTTATTTTTAAGCATCCCTTAAGCATAATCCCCTGTAAATTATGATTAATAATATTGGCCTATCATCCATCTAAGCATACACCCTAACATCCAATCTAAAATAATACATCATAAAATAAAACATACATCACATCATAACATCTAACTTAGAGCTAGAAATTGGTGAATTAATTCTAATGTGTGTATTAAGGCTTGTGTGGTAAGTCTTGTTAGGCATTAGTGTTGTATTTTCTAAGTGTAGAAGAATTCAATTTGACATGAAAGGTTGATTGCACTTGAGGTAGTTTAATTGATTTGAGAATTTTAATTTATGTTTTATTTTGTTTCATTTGATTACATTTAGCAACTAAGTGTTATAAAGAGGAAAAATGATTGCCCTCTTTCATCCCTACCTTAAGTCACTTTCTAAACTATATTAATTTGATTTAGTTCTCTTTTGGTGAATGGATTATTAAATGATTTAATTAATCTAAGGTTAGTTCACTTTAAATAAATCCAACTTAAAATGAAAGGCATCTTAAGATTAATTTGGTAATTAACCACATGATATATATTAAATCATTCATTTCCATCACATGTAACATGTGATTTAATCTAAGTGTATTTATACTTGCAACATAATTTAGCACACTTGAATGATGAATGTATTTGTATAATTAAAATTTATATTTTATTTGATTGAATTATTTAAACATATTTATTTAAAACTTTATCCAAATTCTTATACAAAAAGGACATAAGAACGAAATTAAATAGGCATGTGACGTTGTTAAATTAGGGAAGTGAAGTAACCAAATGACCTCCATGGAGCTAGCTAAAGCCTTGTATTCTCGGAATGTTTAGACTATATACACATTTTCCTTCAAACATATGTAAATTTGTATACATTAACATAGGAAGTAAGCTCCAAATCATATGGCTAATTAATTCAACCACTTAGTCAATTATGAATGCATGCAATTTAAATGTAAAATGGGATTTTCATTCACTAATCATATATACATATACATGTCCAAAGATATAGCCAAGTATGTGTCATTGTTTAACTAGGGAAGTGAGGTAATCGAAAGACCTCCTTGGGGAATACTAAATCCTCATATTCCCGAGATGTCCAGACTATATACTTTCTTTTATTGGACACACATGTATGTATACATAAATTAGGGAAAGAAAATCCTACAAAGATTGTATATTTTTTTATCGAATCATTTATATATATGAATTATAGCTCTATCTAAATTTTAATGTTGAAATACATAAGAATGAAATCAAATGGGTAACTATATACCCATTATCATTCAATCTTATATAAATCAACACATGCATAGAGGAAAGAGAACTCAACATTCATACACTTAAGCTATAAGCACATGCATTTCTTATGTATTTATAATTAGCATCATAACATATATTATTATTCATTTATAAGCTTTAAGAAAATACATTTGGATTTAATAGTGATAATAGCGTATATTAAATTAAATCAACACATGCAAGATTACATAAAGGAAATCCATTTTATTTTACTTGATTTTGAAAAGATGAATGCATGAATCCAAATGACATACCAAATTTAACATGATTAGAAAGAGGACAATCAAATATAAGCATGTGATTCATTCAACCAAACTAGTTCTTAAGGATAATTAAATCAAATAAGATTATTTAAAGCAAAATAAAGCTTCTTTATTTATTAAATTTTGGATTTCATTTGATTTAAAGTGGAGGATAGAAATCTTCACTTATAGTTTTAAACCTGTTTCGACATTAGTGATTTGATTTAATTCAAGGAAATGTAATTAAGCTGATTTTATTGGTTAATTATTTTGAACCCTTAATTAGATGAATTAATTACCCTTACCTATGTCACCTTAAAGTAATTAACTAAATAATTATGAGCCAACATGATATGCATGGAAAATAAAGTTACAATGATCCTAGGAAATAAAAGGGGCCTAATGCAATTGGCTCATGATTAATAGTTAATTAGATCAAGGGACTTAATTAATTACTCTTATGATTTTCCACATATGTGGACTAACCATAATTTCATTAAACTCCTTTTGGTTAAACACCTAAAGATCTACCCCATGATTTAATTAATTGTGACTATGATTTCAATTTGATTAAGTGCATTAATTAATTAGTTAAATCTTCATTAATTTCATTTTTAAAAAAGGGTGAAATGAACTTAGGGAAAGGGGTCTCAACCTTATTCCTTAGTTCACTTACTATTGAACATTGATTAATAAACTTAATTAACCAATTTTTTACTATTCATAGGATTAGTTAATCATTAATTAACTTAAAAGAGTAGTTAAGGTTTAATTAGTCAATTTTCCTAATTAAGTGAGAAATAAATCCCAAGAAAATCATGAGAGGTAGAGGTCATCCAATTAAATTAACTCACAAAATTGGGGATTAATTTCTCAAGTAATTAAAGAGTAATTAAACTAATAAATTTGGTATTAAACATTAATTAAACCTTAATTTATTTTCAAAATTTGTTAAGATCATTTTTAATTATTTCTCCTTTGAAATACCATTAAAATGAGTATTTATTTGCATTTTTTTATTTCACTAACATTTTATTTATAATTTGTATAAGTTTTAGCCATTAAAAATGATTAATTAAGCCTAATTAAAGCTTAATCCCATTGGCACCATGTGGTGCGCTTTTCACGTGGCGCCATGGGATTGGCTACTTAAAACTTATCCGACTCAATTCTTATGTGGTGGCGGCGACGTGCTTTCTCATCCATCATCTGATCTAAGATCTGATGGCTATGATTAATCGGATAGCTTAATAGGATTAAATCAAATTGATCTAGTGAATCTAATTATGATCATCCTTTTTTGATTGTGGAATAGATGGTGTGATCCACATACTTGAGTGAGGGAGAATGGAGTTCATCCATCATTGCTCACTTGATCCGAGCATAAGCAAGATCAACTCAAAGGATCCCACACCTTCACGACATCGATCAGAGGGGAGGATCCAATGGTCATTATCACACGAGATGCAAGTTTTCTTCAAAAAGTTCCAACCCATTTTTCCTAAGGATCAGTTTTGGAAGTATACCTCGTCGGAGCTCAAGACCGGTGGCTCGAATGACTTAGGAAGCTTCATCTAGTGGAGATGAAGCCTTATTGACAAGCAATTGGATCAATTCCTCGATGTTTGCTCAGAAGGCCATGAATTGATGATTTGGTCCTCAACTTTGATCAAGTCCCACCTCCGGTGCTCAGGAAGCTTGGGAGATAATTCATTCTTGCTCGTTGAGGCCTAGGGAAGGAGTGTGCAAAGTTAATTTAAATTTGATGGAGAAATAGGGAAGTTCGATCAAAAATGGGAGTGTCTTATTTCAAGATGTATGGGAATGGCATTTTTTGATAGAGGAACAAGCTTGGGAGCTTAGGGAATGGCACTAGCGGCTCATCTTGGGTAGCTAGGGCTTTGAGGAATGAGTTGTGTCTATGTTTGAGTGGAAACAATGGGGTGTATACCCCCCTTTCATCCTGATCAGATGGTGGGATCAGGTTTGGCTTCTAGTGGGTCAGCCATCTTAGAGTCATGAGGCATGGAGAAGGTGAGTTGGCTCACATGGTTGAAGGTGTGGAGGTGGCTGCCAAGGAGGAATCATGGGTGTCCTTTGGGTTTCAAATGCTCCAATGGGGAGAGATAGGTGATTTCACCTCCCATAAGTCATGGTTGACCCAACCACCCCTTAGGTTAGGTTGGACTATTCTAGGTGCTTAGGTGGACCATTAGGAGAGTACTAAGTGGCCAAGGAATAGAAATGACCACTTACATTAGTGATTTGTCTCATGTGATGCCCTTGACATAAGATTAGAATGATCATTTAGCATTGTATTTGATTTGGGGAAATTTGAAATGAGCCAAGAGAGGGTTAGCCCAAATTTTAAGTCAATTGGAGTTGATTTGGTTAGGTTTGGCTCAATTTGACTCATTTAGGTTAAAATCTGTTAGGTTGGGTCAGGTTGACCAATTGTTCAAATTGGGTCAAACCAAGGATTGGGTCAAGTTCATATGATCATTTGGGATGTTTTGGTTCAAATGGTTTGGTTTAGTTTGGCATAGATTTGATTTTGGCTCATTTGAATTCATTTGGGTCAAATGGGTTAAGTTGACCAATTTGACCAAATTGGAAAAATTGTCTTAGGTTAGGTGTTGATTTGGGTTTAGTTGACCAATTAAAGTTGATTGTAGGCTTTGATTTTAATTAATTTAGATTTGGTTTTGATTTAGGCCAACTTGAACCTTTAGGTTAATTTGGGCTAAGTAGGTCAATTGGGTTCAATTAAGTCCAATAGTAGCTTTTCAAGTAAGAGATTATTTTAGTTCTAAAATTTATTGCCCATCGTAGATGGGAGGCAAGTTTGAACCACTTGGGAAGCCCTTTGCCATAAGGCTCAGGATCTTATCAAATTAATCCTGAGAGCGAATGCTTCCAATCAATGGGATCTACTTAAAATATTATAAATCATGTTTGAAAATAATTATCATCAATAAAAATTCCATTTTGAATTCAATCTCTTCCATGTTGAAAGTATTCTTGTTTGCAAATCCACCATGATGTGTTTAAGGTAGGTGTAAGAAACTTGAGTGGTGTCCTATCCTTCATCGACATGACAAAAACACAAAATAAACACAAACATATAAAACTAATACATATCTTTTATCTTAGGCTACTCGGAGTTGAGATAATGCCCCCAATGACACTAACATAGTAGCAGCTCTAGGTCGCATTGACGTGATACCCTGTTAGTGTGTCACCCAGAGGTCTTCTTGCATTGGAGGATGTAAGTTTGCTACACTTTCCTTCCTTACTTGGCCAGTACACAATGATGAGCACCTTTTAGTTTGGTAGGCTTGACTGCGTGGTCGGTAAGCTACTTCATGTTGGCTTTGTTTAAGAGGATGTGAGTCTGCTATGCTTTCTTCTTAGATTATCCTTCATGCGCTGACTGGATCAAGTATATTTGAGGTTTAGGATAAGTCCCCTATTAGCTCCTTCCCCGCTTCAAGCCTTGGTCGATCCTTCCTAGGATCAGCAGTAGTTATCTAGGATAGATAACATCTATCCCACCAATGATAGACTATCCTGATGATCAGTTCTTCTTGGAAAGTTATAAGCTTACATGCTTTCTTCCTAGATTGATCATTGCACATCGAGCGATACCTTAGGTTGGTTGGTTCTCACTATGATAACGGATACATCACTCATGCTGATAGATACACCTTAGGTTGGTTGGTTCTCACACCTTAGGATACACCACTTATGGAAGATGTAAGTCTGTTATGCTTTCTCATTGACTTAACCACCATATACCTATATTCTTTCTTTTCCAGGGCTTAGGATAACACTCCTAGCAGCACCTGCCTTGTGGGCACTATATTTGGATCATGTCCTTTGTGACCCCATTTAGACACTACCTGGGTTACTATTGGATTAGACAGTTTCCCTTTCCTAGTAACCACCCTTGCGGTTAGAGAATCCATCTTATGGATGTGCAGATTCTCCCTTGGTCCAATAAATTTGAGATAGGTCAAGGCTGAAATTTTTTTGGTCAGATTCTCCCAGCTCAAAGCAAAGCATAGTATCCATATGTAAAATAATTAGGCATCGGTTGGGAATTAGCTCTAACCCACTTTCCTCTTAAAAAAGCGATTAATGCGGTAGTTAAGAAGCCCTAAGTCATCCACAGGTGTGAAGACTCAGAGGTTCTTTCTTGAAGCATGATCCACAAGTTAAGAAGTTGATGTAGAACTTGAGAATGATTCATATAAAGATTCAATAGAATTATCTTTTGATTGGTACTTGCCTTGTGTTCATAATTTAGCAAAGAAATGGTTAATCCCACATACTTAGTGTAGGTCAGACTACTTTGAAAGAATATGGATGAACAAATGTAAAAGTTATCAATCAAGGCCTGGACTAGGATTCAGTAATACATGCTACAACACAACCACTTCTTGCTGGATGGTTGGCATCCTCATAAGTTGAACTTTATCTGACATAAGGTGAACTTTATCTGACATAAGATGGTTGGCATCCTCAAAAGCTACAGCAATACATGCTTTCTCGTAAGGTGAACTTTATCTCTATGATCAATCCACTACAACATCTCATGATATAATCATTGTCATCTGGATGGTTGGCATGACAGTCCATGATCCTCTCATAGTTTGACATTACCTTCGTACCCCTACGTGTGGTGAAAGGAAAATTGCTAGCAGATTTCTTAGCATCACACCCACTTCTTGCTAACTCTTTGCTTAGTGATAATATCCCCATTGAACAAATCATAATTTTAGGAGATACTAGCATTCACTATTAGGAGATGTACTTTGATGGTGCGGCTTCCTCTTAAGGAGAGGAAGAACCACAATCTAATATTCCAGAAAAAGCAAGGGTAGGAATAGTTCTCTTAACTCTAGACCGTAATGTGATGAGATTATTATATTATTTGTCTATTCATTGGACCAACAATGAAGCCGAATAAGAGGCTTTGATTGCCAGTTTGGAATTAGTTGTTACTCTAAGCATCCAAAACATCAACATCTTTAGGGATTCTCAGCTATTTATCAACCAAATTGTAGGGTCCTATAAAGTTATAAAGCCCAAGCTCCATCACTACCACAAGTACACCATGGAGTCATTGGTCCAAATCCCAGAGGTTACCATTTATAAGATTCATTGAGGAGAGAACATCGTAGTGTATGCTTTAACTAAGCTTGCCAAGGAGTTGGCATGTCCGGAGGATGAGTCCATATTAATAAAGGTCATAAATAGATAAGTCTTATCCCTTATTGGTATTGATCTCATCAAAAAGTACTCTCTTGAATGGGAGGTTTCCATTGCCAAGAAAGATGAGGAGTTAGATTGGAGGCAACCATTCATGGATTACTTAAATAAAGGCAAACTACCTCAAGATCCCAAGGCCGTTAGATGAAGTAGAGAGCACTTTCGTACACTCTTGTGGATGGAGTCTTGTACCAACATCTTTCAACCATATGTGGTTACGTTGTTTAGAAAATCATGAAGTTCATAAGATTGTGACCAAAGTACACTCAGGATTATGTCGACCCAACCAATCCTATCTGAAGATGAAAACCAATATCAAGAGACTAGGATACTACTGGTAGTCGGTGATCAAATATTGCATGTATACGACTAGGCGATGCCACCAATGTCAAATATGCGGTGTGGTCCTACACTAACCACACAACATTCTACATCCTACATTGGCCTCATAGCCATTCAAGTGTTGGGGTACCGATATAGTGGGTCTGATTGGTCCTCCTTCTTCTAAGAGTCTTCAGTTCATCTTAGCTGCTACTTACTACTTTTCCAAATGGGTGAAGTTGATTCAGCTCAAAGAGGTCATAGCTTTGCATGTGCTCCAATTTTTTAGGAACAATATCATATATAGGTTTGGAGTGCCTCGATGAATTGTATCTGATAATGGTATAGCATTCAAGAGCACCGAGATCAATAACTTTTCCCGGAGACACATCATAGATTGGAGATATTCTACTATCAACTACCCAATGAAAAATGGCTTAAGAGAAGCTTTCAACAAAACTCTCATCCAAATACTAAAGATAACACTTGACAACAACAAGCGACAGTGGCATAAGCAGTTAGTTGAAGCCTTATGGGCCTACCGCACCACATATAGAACTCCAACTCAGTCTACTCATTTATCCTTAGTGTATGGGTCAGTTCTAAGTCCAATTCCCATCACTAAGGATAGTTATGGGTAGCAAGATCACAATAGAGTAGAATGTCAAGTTGTGATTAGAAGAGCTCAAAGGTTTGGAGGAGACACACCTACAGTATGCCAAAACCTCAAATTATAGAAAGCTAAAATGATACAAGCTCACAATAAGTTATTCTGTCCTTGAGCTTTTCAAGTTGGAGAGCTTATTTTAGATCTAAGGAGACCAATTATTGCCCATTGTAAGATGGGAGGCAAGTTTGAACCCACTTGTGAAGGCCCTTTCCATGAGAAGGCCTACCAATGAGGATCTTATTAGCTTATTAATCATATGGGAGAGCACCCAGTGCTTCCAATTAGTGGGCTCTACTTAAAGAAATATTATAAATCATGTTTGAAAATAATTATCATGAATGAAAATATAATTTTGAATTCAATCTCCTCTATATTAAAAGTATTCTTATTTATGATTCTGCCACGATGTGTTTAAGGTAGGTGTAAGAAACCTGAGCGATGTCATATCCTTTATCGACACAACACAAACCCAAACTACACATAAACATATAAAACTAACACATATCTTTTGTCCCAGTTTACTCTGAGTTGAGATAATGCCCCTAGAGCACTCACTTAATAGCTGCTCTAGGTCAAGCTGATGTGCTACCCTGCTAGTGTGTCACCCCAATGGTCTTCTTGCTTTAGAGGATGTAAGTATTCTACGCTTTCCTTCCTTACTTGGCCACCCGATGAGTGCCTTGTTAGTTTGGTAGGCCTTACTGTGACCTATAAGCTACCTTTTGTTGGCTTAGTTTAAGAGGATGTGAGTCTGCTATAATTTGTTCTTGGATTAACATTTGCGCACTAATTGGGTTGAGTATATTTGAGCTTTAGGATAAGTCTCCTAGTGGCTCCTTCCCTCTTGATTTCTTCAAGTTTGGGTTTAATCCTTCCTCGGGGCTCCCCGCTTAGTAGTCGCTCTATGTTAGATAGCATATGTCCCATCGATGATAAACTATCTCGATGATCAGTTTCGCTCAGAAAGTTGTAAGCATGGATGCTTTCTTTTCATATTGATTGTTCTACACAAACGGGAACCTTAGGTTAGTTGGTTCTCACTATGTTGATAGATACACCACTCATGGCAAATGTAAGTTTGCTACGCTTTCTCCTTGAGTCAGCCATCGAAAACCTATAAGCTTTCTTTTCCAAGGCTCAGGATAACGCCCCTAGCAGCACCTCCCCTGTGGACACTATATTTAGATCACATTTTTTGTGACCCCATTTAGACACTACCTGAGTTACTATCGGATTGGATAGTTCCTCTTTCTTAATAACCACCCCTATGGTTGGAGAATATGTCCACTGGATGTTCAGATTCTCCCTTGGTCCAGTAAATTTGAGATAGGTTAAGGCCGACATAGCCCCTTCTGTCATCCCTCGCACACCAACAGGGTCCACACAAAAATATAAACAAAAAATATATATTAACTTATGGATTAGGAGGAAACCCATAGCGATACCTTTTCCAAGCAGGCATCCTATCTTTAGGGCAGTGTCAGCAAAACTCTCTATAGGAATTGTATGACTACTCTTGAGTTGATATAAGTCCCCAGCAACATTCACTCAATAGTCACCCCTAAGTGAGGTTCTATTTGTTGTGACCAATAGGTCACCCCAGTGATTGTTCCCTGCTTTAGAAGATGTAAGTCTGCTAGGCCTTCTTCCTAGCACAGCCGTTGCACACCAAAAGGCAACCCTTTGGTTGTCTAGCTCTACCCCACAGCCACTATAGTATCCCTTTAGATTTATAAATGTGAGATAGGACAAGTCCGATATAGCCCCTTCTTAATGGGTCCATCACACATCGACATGGTCCACAAATTAAATCAATCAAATCTGACTAATCTCACAATGCCAATGAATATGCCCTTAATTCAAAATCAAACTAAACCAAACAAACCATATCAAATCACATTAAATTAAGATAAAATTAATCCTGACTACTTTTGGGTTGACATAATTCCTTAGTGGCATTCACTCAATAGTTACCCTAAGTTAGGTTCGATTTGTTATGCATCCAATAGGTCACCCCAGCATTTTTTTCTTACTTTGGAAGATGTAAGTTTTCT